>CAUYQV010112493.1:0-30464 GCA_963574575.1 Galagoides demidoff
TCCCCCTGGGTAGAGTGCTATGGCATCACAGCTCACAGCAACCTCCAACTCCTGGGCTCAAGCGAGTCTCCTGCCTCCACCTCCCAAGTAGCTGGGACCACAGGCGCCCGCCACAACGCCTGGCCATTTTTTGGTTGCAGCCATCGTTGTTTGGCGGGCCCAGGCTGGGGAAAACCCGCCACCTTAGGTGTAGTGGCTGGCGCCTTAGCCGATTGAGCCACAGGCGCCGAGCCAACCTGAGCTTTTTTTAAGCATCCAAATAAGCAGACAGCACCCTACCTCACCCAAAATATCCAACCAGGAAATTTGGGAGAGCGCTCAGAGCCCCCAAGACCCATCTGTGGATAAAAGAGAAGAAACCCTACCTAAAGTCAGCTCAGTCTCTCAGCCTGGTCCCTACCGTGCATAGCTTCCGAGTTCCATCATACTTTTTCAAGTTTGTGTTGTAGTCTTCTGGTTACTGATTCTGTATGTGGTGGTATCTTTCCTTCTCTCAGTAACTGAGTTTGCAACTGAGGAAACTTGGCAATGTCTAAAGTTATATTATAGAAAAAATGGAGTTTGCACTATTTCCATGGTTCATTGTGTTGAAAACAAAAAGACCACAATTTAAAAACTGAGTTCCTATTTCAAAACATCAGCGTCAAGCATCTAATTGCAAAATGTTATATACAGGAAACTATATAGACTTAACTTGTGCTATGAATTCCTGCTATGAAGAAGAATGTATAGGGCGGTGCCTGTGGCTCAAAGGAGTAGGGCACTGGCCCCATATGCCTGAGGTGGCGGGTTCAAACCCAGCCCGAGCCAAAAACTGCAAAAAAAAAAAAAAAAGAATGTATAATACGACACAATCTAGTGGTAATCTCATGAAAGTTATCAAATGGTGCATAAGGAAGAAGATAATGTTATTAAGTTATTAGATAATATATGATTAATTTCAGAAGTACAAAATATACTTTAGGAGTATCCCAGAGGTCACACCTAAAGTATCCAATGCACTCAACACTATTATGAAACTAATTGTTAGCTATCTTAAGAAAGCTACAATCCAAATGGAGACCTAGACTACGGGGAAAGGGGAGCGGGGAGGATGGGTGAAGAGAATGATATTGTGGGGATCATGCCTATAATTTATCCTATTAGGGTACATGTGAATTTGTCTAAAGGTTGAATATAAATGTCTTAACACAACAACTATGAGAAAGACATGATGGCTATGTTAGCTCGTTGGATGAGAGTTTTCCAAACTGCATATGGAAGCAACACACTGTATTCTATGATAGAATTAATGTACACAATTATGATCTAATTTAAAAAAAAGATTATAACAAAAAAAATTTTTTTGATGGAAAGGAAGGGTGGTAAAAAGTATTCCAGAGATGAGGTAGGGAGAAGCAATCATCCTCAGCCATCGAACTGAATGAGATCAGCACTATTTGATTTTCATGCTTCACCTTTCTAATTATTTCTTCTGTGTTGCCAATAGTAAAATATTTTGCAATTCTGAAAAATCTTTGAAAAAATAAAACATTTTAGTTTAAAAAATAAAAAAAATAAACAGAGGAAGTCAATATGTTTCAACTTAGGTGTATGAAGTTAGTGTATAAGTGGGAAGTCATTACTTTGGAAGACAATTCAATGCCTTTGTTATGCAATTTCTTTCACTTGCTTGTTATCCTAATATAATACTTGTAAGTGGCATCTCTTCTAATCAGCTCCTTCTAGTTAAGAAAAGGAATTAACAGAAGAGCAAAAACAAAATGAGACTATGAAAAAGGGAAAAATCATTATCACTGCAGGCAGCTTCACAAACTAGCCTTCCGTCCAAGCTCTCTGAAGGGAAAACTGATTTCATATCAGGTCCTCATCATCATCTCCCCACCCGGTTTCTATCACACAGCACTGAAGGTTTTATAAGCAAATGCAATGAGTGTATGGCAGAGAACAGAGCCAGACGGGCAGAAGAAGAAAGAGGAATATTTAGGGCAAGAGATCGTGGATTTCAAGAACTAAAATACCGAAAGTTGTACAAGCTATAATAGAGAAAATATCTATGGAGCATGAACTCTGGATATGGCTCTATTCTAGGTGTTTGGGACACTTCAGTAAAGAAAACAAGGACCAGTACCATTGGATCTTTACCGTCTGATAAAGATGTAAATTGTGTGGCTTGTTAGAAGGTGAAGGTTTCCCTTGCAGAAGGATGAGATGGATAGAGAGGTGGACGTGGTTGGTGATGGAGGGCAGAGCAGGTTTAGATACAGCTGTAAGAGCTGCCCATATTGAGCAGGTGAATTTTGCACAAAGACTCGACAATCAATGCCACTGGAGAAGGTTTTGAGAGAGGAGATGAAACAGGTACAGTGTGAGCAGTCCACGGACAGCGGAGATGCAGGCAGAGGAGCGTGATGACATATTGCACGGACACATTGTCTTCTCAGGATTTGTGGGGAGAAAATGGAATAAGTCTGAGTAGTTTGAAACTACTTTTGATTGCTTTAGGTTTTGACCTTGACACCTTCAGGACTAAGTTCCAGAAATTATCACTTTACAAGTATTTGAATAATGTGAATAATAGTAACAGAAAATACTTTCATAACCCCTATAATGTTCCAAATCATGTTAAAAGTACTCACTAAATATTAATTCACAGAACTTTACAAATAACATAAGAAAAATGATGATTTTTTTGTACATTTTACCTAGAAAATAGGGAATAGCAAGAGAGAACCAGGATGCATGAGTGAGCAGGTAAGTTTGTTTCTTCTTTTCTTTTCTTTTCTTTTCTTTTCTTTTCTTTTTTTTTTTAGCTAGAGTCCCACCTGTTGCCCTGAGTAGAGTGCCTGGGAATCATCATAACTCACAGCAACCTCACTGCCTAAGGGCTCAAGTGATCCTCTTGCCTCAGCCTCCTCAGTAGCTGGAACTACAGGCACCTGCCATAATGCCAGGCTAGCTCTTTTTTGTTTGTTTGTTTAATCATTCTATTTTTAATAGAAAAAGGGTCTTGCTCTTGCTCAGGCTAGTTTTGAACTCCAGATCTCAAGCAATCCCCCTGCCTCTGCCTCCCAGGGTGCTGGGATTACAGGTGTGAGCCACCCGGCCAGGCCTGCACGTTTCTTCTTTTCCAAGCTTGAAACCATTTTGCCAAAGTGCAGCTCCAGTAACCCACAATGCCGCTTTACTTCTCTTTGGTGAAATAAGTTACTTTGCTGTTTTCCACAAAACAGACCAGTTTGAAAAGCTCCTGGACTACCTTTCGGCCTTAATCATAAATTAAAATGACTATAATTAGTTCACATTTATTGGTGATACTTACATCTTGCTTTACTCCTTTCATGCTTTCTTCTTTTCTAAATGTGGTCTTTAAAGCCAGGTGCCATGGTTCACACCTGTAGTTCTAGCACTCTAGGAGGCTGAGAGGCGAGAGTCAGGATCACTGTCAGCAGTTCGAGACCAGACTACGCAAAGTAAGACCCCATCGCTACTGAAAAACAGAAAAAATTAGCAAGGTGTGGTGGCGGGTGCCTATAGTCCCAGCTGCTCGGGAGGCTGAGGCAGGAGGATTTATTTATTTTTTTCTCCCCCCACCTCTTTTTTTATCTCAGTCTTAAAATTATTTCTTCAAAGGTACTCTCAGCTGGGAGGAGGATTTCTTGAGTCTGGGAGTTTGAGGTTTCTTTGACCTAGGCATGGCCGTGGCACTCTAGCCTGGGTGGCAAAGAGAGATTCTGTCTCATATAAATAGATAATTAGATGTCTTAATTATCCACCTCTGTCTCTCTCCCACTCTACTTCCCTTCCTTCTACTCTTCCTGCCACTCTGTGTCACCCAAATCTCTCTACATTCTGGCTCCTAAATATAAAGAAAATGGTAGCACCTAGGATGATATGAGGGGGAACTCAGAGGCTCCTTGTATGGCAGGGAACCAATGGAAAGTCATCCATGCAAGTGACATTTACTCCCTGCTCTGAGGCACGAGAGCCCTTGCAGTGCCCGCTGCCTCCTGCTTTCCCTGCTTCTGCAGCTTCTTCTCCGAATCTTAAGTCATCTTTTTCCTCCCCACTCTCTTTCCTTTTTAGGCTATTGTTTTCCTGACATCCTTATCAAAAGGGAGCTTTTTCTCTCCCCATGTTTTGGAATCTTCTCTCTTGGTGATGAGAAATGTTCTCAGTACGTCTTCCAGAAATTTCTGTCATTCCTAAAAGTCCCAGTTTCAAATCCTCTGTGTCATAAGGTATTACTTACATCTATAGAACCTGGGTTTCTCCTTCTCAGCATATGAATATTTTAATCAATTGTTCAGTTTCGTTGACACGTCTATTATTCTTAATAGTTTCAATACACAGGTGACTTACCTCACTGCTCAAATCCTTGACCTTAATCTTCTTCCAAGGCTTTATCCATCTCAGCAAGTCCCTGATTAAACTTTGAAATTATTAATAACTATAACCCTCACATAATCTTAATTTCAATTTTTGACCCTGACCACCATCTCATTTTTCTCCATTTAGCCCCTCTGGCTATCCTGACAGCAGCAATTGTTTGACCCTAACTCAGTGTACAATTTGCTCTTCCTGCCGCTTTTCACAGTCTCTCACTACTCATATGTCCTCACTTTTCATCTTAGCTTAAATTCCATGAGCCATTATTATAATCACTTCCTAACCCTCGCCTTGATATAATTTCTTCACTTTGTGGTACGCAGTTGGAAAAACAAAAAGAGTAAAAATAAGCACTGTAGATAATTCTACCTCTCTACCTAATCTATGTTTTACACTGATATATTTGAGTATAGGAAGAGAAACCATAAAATTATGCTGACTGGTCTCACTTTAAATGAATGGCCTTGACTGAAGTTGTTCAAGAGCTCTCTGCCGACATATGCATTCACTTCCCCTATATTCACATTTGTATTCTACATGACCATCCCAAACCTTCTCTCCTCATGCCTCTGGTACCTCTGATTCTTCACTTCTGCTTACGAAGTTCTTATTTAACTCAGGAAAGAGAACCAATGAAAGCAGCAAAGTATCAACATCACAGCATCCCCAAGCTGCACCCTACTCATCTGCTCCCCATTTCACCAAAAATTACTGAAAAAATTGCTTCTTCTCCTGGTTTCCACATCCTTTCCTCCTAATTTTTCCTTGCCTTTTTTTGCAGAAAGGCATTCACCAGTGTTAATTCCTTTAATCTACTCCAGTCAGAATCAACAATGATCTCCACTTTACTAAGGTATATGGTCAATTCCCAGTCTCCACTTATAGGAGCAGATGAACAAAGAGAGACTCTGCCTCTACGGAATATTTTCATGTTGCTTCCATTAAGCTATACTCTCTTGGTCCTGACACAGAATTTAAATACATGTTTTATCAAACCTTCACAGGTAAAGAAATCCATGTGTACATACATTATCTTAAAAACAAGAAGAGAAATCTTCTCAATATACTTTAGGAAACTAGTATCACTTTGCTGGTAAAACCAGGAGAGGACTATACCAAAAGAATATTGGCCAGAGTCACATAGATCTGAACATGCTAAAGAAAATAATAGTAAATTGAATCCAATAAATAAATATCCATGTATATTACATAGTATATTACATAGCATGTAAATAAGTATATGTAATATTATTACACTATTCTATATCATATATAAAAATCATGTTTTATCACAAAAATCTGAACATGTTTTCATACTAAAATATATTCATAAAACATATTATTTTAATAGATTCAAAAAGAACAAACAAGTCTTTTTCTCAGTAGGTGCAGAAAAGGGCTTCATGAAATTCACTCAAGTTTTTAATTCAGTGCAACTCTTCACAAAAAGAGGTATTGATCAGAAACTGAGACCAACATTAGACTTCAAAATCCGTATTAAAATACTTCCCTTATAATAAGAAAATAGAGACAAGAATGGCCATTATTATTATGTTTATTTCAATTGCATATTTTACTTCAGGCTCCATCTAACATGCTGAGAAAAGAAGACAATCTTTTAAGAGAGTTAATGGAAAAAATAACGTAGATAATTCCTAGGCAATATGATTATATATAAAAACCTAGAGCTCATACAACCCAGACTCATAATTTGATGAAAACAAAAGCATGTTGAAATCAAGAATTTCCTTATACACAAGAAAATCCAATCCATATCTGTAAATATAATTAATAGAAAATTCTCTTATTTACAATAGTAATGAAAAACATAAAGTGTATATATAAACTGACTAAAAAATAGGAAGAATTGAAAATAATGAGACCATTTTAAATTGTGCAGTATATATATATATAAAGACTTTTTTAGGAAAAACAAGAAAACACATAAAAAATCTTGAATAAAAGGTTTATATACGTACATGTATAAAAAGTCATTATCTTAAAGATGAGCATTTCCTACTAATCTCATGAATTCAATGCAAGATTTTTGTGGAACTTTACAAGGAATCATAAAAATATACATAGTCAATAAATGATTAATAACAACCAAGTCATGGCTGGGCACGGTGGCTCATACCTGTAATCCCAGCACTTGGAAGGCAGAGGCAGGTGGATTGCCTGAGCTCGCAGGTTCCAGGCCAGCCGAGCCAGTGCGAGACCTTGTCTCTAAGAATAGCCGGGCATTATGGCAGGCACCTATAGTCCCAACTACTTGGGAGGCTGAGGCAAAAGGATGGCTTGAGCTCAAGAGTTTGAGATTGATGTGAACTATGACATTAAGGTACTCTACCAAGGGTGACAAAGAGAAAAAAAAAAGTGAAATTTTCAGAGAGAAGAGTACTATATGTTTGCCATGATTAAGACTTTCTATCAAGCTAAACTAATAAAAACTTTGCTATTAACACAGAGATTGTCAGTGAATAAATCAATATAATAAAGTAATAGGGAAATGATAAACTTGAATTCCTCTACTAAGCTTGATGCATTAATAAATTCCAGGTGAATTTAAGATGTAAGCCTCAAGATTGAGTTCTATAATTTTAAAAATATACATAAAAGAATATCTTAATATAGTAGCAGGAAGAAAATTTGTGGGCAATGACTAGAACGCACATCCATTAAAGAAAAACTGGATTAATTTGAATTCATTTAACTTTGTATTCAACATAGAGAAA
The DNA here is from genome assembly GCA_963574575.1 of Galagoides demidoff. Lineage (NCBI taxonomy): Eukaryota > Metazoa > Chordata > Mammalia > Primates > Galagidae > Galagoides > Galagoides demidoff. Next base: position 7,125 of record CAUYQV010112493.1, read on the forward strand.
ATACTACCCCATGAAAGTTAAAAATGCAGATTTACACACTCAGAGAAGGTATTGCATGTTCTACATTCCAAGGATAAAGACTAGCTTTGGAAAGTGAGTATGTCTACAATTAAACACATTTAAGGGAAAAATTAAATAAGAAATGAGGAAAGGGAAAGAACAGACAACACATAGGATAAGAAATGTGCAATCAATATGAAAAATATGTTCAGCTTTTAAAATCCTAAAGAGACTTTGAATTAAAAGAGAAAAATACATGTATCATAGTCATTAGTTTGGAATATTATGTCTGATGTCACCAAATACGGACAAGAACATGGGGAGAAAAGAAAGACAATACTGGGGTAAATTCTTTAGAGAACCACTTGGAGATATTTAATAGAACTAAAAAATGCAAATTACGTATCAATACTAAAAACTCGATCATAAATATTCACCAGAACACTTGTAAAGACACTTTTTACAGAGCTTTGGTAATAGTGAAAATGTACCCAGAAACCTAGTTCTCTTGGGGAACACTGGTAGACAAATAAAATAATACTATATTTATCTAAGTTTTTGCTAAGATTTCTTTATAATGAGCAAAAATATAATTATTAAAATGACAAAAACACAATGTTCTGCTTCTTAAAATGATTGACAGTTGCACTATTTGCTGATACGTTGATTTTATAATATGTACACACACAGAGAAGCCACATTTGAAAAGGATATGAATGAGGCAACAAAAATCAAAATAGTGGTTATTGCTGTGGTTGGTGATGCTAACTTACCTGGAAAGGGAAGGAGGGAGCCTTCTGAGATGAACTCTGTCTTCTACCTTAATCGGTGTCCTGGCACACAGGTGTGTGTGTATGTGTGTGTGTGTGTGTGTGGGGGGGGGGTTATTAAAATCTTCAACATTCTGGAGAATGAAACTCAAAGAAAGACAAGTTAAATCAGATATATTCCACCATTCATTTTTGCGCATTTTCCTTTGTTTCTGTTAATGGTCATTGCACTCCCCAGGTGCTCCATATATATTAAGTATTTTAAGAATGGAAGAAAAAGTATCCAGTGTACTCAATACTATTATGAAACCAATATATAATCACCTACACTCTCATATGAATGATAAAACAACTATAGACCAGAAAGAAAGAGGGAAAAGGAGGGGGAGGCGGGGAGAGGGGGAGAGTCAGGAAGAGGAAGAGTTATTTGGTGGGATCTCGTCTATTGTGCATAATGCAATGGTACATTTTAAAACCTATTAAGAGTAGAGTATAAATGTCTTACTGCAACAAATAAGTAAGTGAGGTATTGGTTTGCTAACAAGTTTGATGTAAGCTTTCCACATTGTATATCAAGTTAGCACATTGTACCCCATAAATTCATTAATGTATATTGATTAGATTGCATCTTTTCCTCCTGTTATACTATTTTTAAATTGTAGGACACAGTAATCCCTCAGTTAAAAAAAGCTAAAAAGGAATTAGAAACATATGATTAGGTATTGGGATTTAAGTACTGAAAGCCCATTCATTATATATTCAGAAATATAATGAGAAAAAATGATATGGCTATATTCTATGAGAAAAAATAAAATAATACAAATTCTTATTCCTGAATCTCTACTTTCTGAGCTTTATTTTGGATCTAGGAAATGATATTTAGTGTTAGGGCCGGCAAATCTCTATAAATGAAATTCCCTGTGAACCGCAGAAAATTAGAACCTCATATTTCTTCAGAACTTCATGGTAACTTGAATCTAACTAACATATCCGAAATTTTTTTTTTTTTTTTTTTTGAGATAGAGCCTCAAGCTATCCCCCTGGGTAGAGTGCCATGGCATCACAGCTCATAGCAACCTCCAACTCCTGGGCTCAAGCGAGTCTCCTGCCTCTGCCTCCCAAGTAGCTAGGACCACAGGCGCCCGCCACAACACCCGGCCATTTTTTGGTTGCAGTCATCATTGTTGTTTGGCAGGCTGGGCTGAGGATTCGAACCCGCCACCTTAGGTGTACTGGCTGGCGCCTTAGCCGATTGAGCCACAGGCGCCGAGCCAAAAATATCTGAAATTTAATGGTTGCTTCTATTTTTAAAAATGGTGAAAAGGAGAATAAAATAGGGAGATGTGTGAAATTGTGTTTATTTCCTGTTTATTCACTCTAGCGAAGTCCTCATATTATCATACAGTCTCTCACAATCTTTAAAGATTGTGTAGATGATAAGAGATGCTAATAAAATATCAGAATGATGTTTTAAACTAAAAATAAAAATTGTGCTGATGAGGCCTTTCAGACCTTAAGTACCTTTCCAGGCTGAGTTCTATCCATTGTAGAGAGTGGCAACTGCATCATGGGAACGAGGGCATTTATAGATCTTAGGGTTAGAATATTCTTCATGTTAATGTAAATAATAAAAAAAACCAACAACCAACGTTCATTTCATTCTCTGAAACCTATCAGAAAATAATGTCCTTATCCTTGAGTTTCACATCCAATATCCTGTGAAACTACACTTAACGTATTGTCTTGCGACATTCAGAACTTTTTCCCTGTCTCTTTTGTAGCTATAACAAGGCCCTCCAGTCCCTAAACAAGGACATGTGCATAAAAGAGTTTGCTTTCAATTTCCAGAGCTGAGATCTGTACTTTCCTTTGGGCCGCAACTAATGAAAAGCCACTATTTTATTGTGTCTTAATGTTTCAGTGTGCTCATAACACGAATTTATCTTTTTCATTACCTCTTCAAATTTTTCAGTTAATGATCAATGAAATTCTATGATGCATGAAACGGAAGAAACACAGTAATTTCTTTTGTAAGACAAGAAGATTTGGGAAGAACTATTTTCAGGTCCCACCTCCAGCCCTTGAGTCAGTAAGCAACAAAGAGATGGGAGATCACTGATAAGCTAGGGAGTCACTCATCAGAGGGGGTCTGGGAGTGCTGCACAGTCAACCCGTCTTGGTGGATAAACGCAAACCGGCCAGAAGCAAAAGGAAGAGAAGGAAAAGGGGAAATAGCAACTTTCAACACCCAAGATTTAGAAGATCATTTAATGATCTCTTATTCAATGAATGAATAAATGTGTGACTGAAAAATCAAAGGACATGAAAATAAATATTTATGCCACAGTTCATATTTGATGCTTTTATGTGATAATATGTTACTTAGAAACTTCTTCAAGAAAAGGTAAATGTGAGGTAAAAGGTTTGAAGTAATCATAAAATTTAGTATCAACAGTAGTGGCAAAGAGGGAACAAATACTGATCAAGATTTCAATTAAAAGGAAATTATTGGGCAGTGCCTGTGCCTCAAAGGAGTAGGGCACTGGCCCCATATGCTGGAGGTGTCAGGTTCGAACTCAGCCCCAGCCAAAAACTGCAAACAAAAAAAAAAAAAAGAGAAAAAAATTATCATAAGACATATCAGTACAGAAACTGGATAGAGTTCAAGATGGGGGACCAGAGACATCAGACACCTGTTCTTTCTGGAGTGAAAGGCCAAGTAGATATACAGTTCCTCAAATAGAATATCCAGGAGAGAACACTGGAGTCTAATGAAGAACTTACAGGGAACATCTGGGGCACAGAAGGAGACAGATGTGAGTGGACAGCGCAGTGGGAATCAGTTCAAGCCTGGGGGGACTTGGTATCTCAGGGGAAGGGTGAGAGACAGAATTTCAGCCATCCCTATCCCTGTTGTCACTGCTGCAAGCCCAACCGCAGGAGCACTCCTCTACCTAAAGGACTCCTACCACTGGAATGGGTGGTGATCTGTAGATCCCTGAAGGCATTTCATGAGGCTTAGAGCTTATCCCAGGTTGCTCACCCCTCACTCCAATGGGCTGCCATATGAGAGCCCACCAGCTGAGGACACTATCCTTCTTCAGAGGCCAAGCCCTTGTGTCTCCACATCCCTGGAGTTCCCCCTGCCATCTCCTGGTGTCCCCCCTGCAAGGCTGCAGCAGAGAAACACTGGCATGACCCAGAGGTGCTTTGGGGTCCCTGCTGCTCTAGACCCCACAAGGTGCTGCCCTCCATGCACAGGACACACTGTAGCATGAGAAAGGGCCCTAGGAAAAAAGGACAAGAAGGCATTTGCCTTACAGAGTCTGAGAGCTCAGAGCTTTAGGCCAGAAAAGGTGACTGCACTCCCCTCCGTCAGAGACACAGGTTCTGTGATCTACCTCACCAGCAGAGAATAAAGGATCCCACCATCAGAGAAGAAGCCTCTGTTCTCTAGATTATGGGTGAAGAAAAGATCCCTTCCATTACTCTTCACACCGCTGCAGACCCAGCCACTTCTGCTGCTGCCAAGGGATCCCAGGGCAAACTCTACAAAGAATTTAAAAAAAAAAAAACTGTAAGAAAAACCAAAATCACCTTGCAAAGACTTGAACAGATTTTTTTTTCAAAACAAGATAGAAAAATGACCAAAAAAAAAATCTGAAAAAGTGCTCAACATACTAATCTTTAGGGAAATACAAATTAAAACTACAATGAGATGCCACTTTACCCCTGTGAGAAGGGCCAGTATTAAAGAGTCAAATACAGACGGTGCCTGTGGCTCAGTGGGTAGGGTGCCAGCCCCATATACCGAGGGTGGCGGGTTCAAACCCAGCCCCAGCCAAACTGCAACAAAAAATAGCCTGGTGATGTGGTGGGTGCCTGTAGTCTTAGCTACTCTGGAGGCTGAGGCAAGAGAATCGCCTAAGCCCAAGAGTTGGAGGTTGCTGTGAGCTGTGTGCCATAGCACTTTGTCAAGGGCAATGGAGTGATAGTCTGTCTTAAAAAAAAAAAAGTCAAATACAATAGACAATGGCATGGATGTGGTAAGGGAGACAGTTGCCCTTTGCTGGTAGAAATGTAAATTAGTACAACTTCTATGGAAAACAGTATGAAGATTCTTCAGAAAACTAAAAATTGAATGACCATTCAATCCAGCAATCCACTACTGGGTACTTACACAAAGGAAAAGAAATGACTATATCAAAAAAGACACTTCTACCTGAATGTTTATCACAGCCCAAATGCAGAGATATAAAGTCAGCCTACGTGTCCATCAGTGGGTGCAAGGGTATGGAAGATGTGTCTCTTTACATCATTCTGGAATACCACTCAGCCAGCAAAGGGAATGAAATAATGTGTTTTGCAGCAATTTAGATGGAACTGGACCCCATATCCCAAGTGAAGTATCTCAGGAATGAAAAACTGAATACCATATATTCTCACTTATAAGTGGGAGCTAAATGATGGGTCTCTGTGTGTCATAAAGTGGCATAAGAGACATTGGAAATTAAGAAAAGACGTGTGTGAGAGGCAGGTGAGAAATCGAAATTACTTATTGGGTAAATGTACACTTTTCTGGCCATGAGTAAACTCAAAGCTCAACTTCACTGTTAAACAATTCATACCAACCATATGACAAAAACACTTGTGCTCCCTAAATCTACTGTAATGAAAAAGAGCTAATTGAATAAATAAAATTTTAAAAAGTTAAGAAGTATGCATGGCATAACTTCCATGATATAAAATTATGATTGTACTCTATAAATGATAGCATGTATTGAAGAGCAAATTAATGGACTAGTCTGTCTCACTCTGTGGTTCAGAAAGAAGGCTATGCAGCCAACTGGCTGACTGGAATCCTAACTCTGCCCTCCTCTGTGATTACGTGCAAGTTGATCACTCTATATTTTCATTCCTGTTCTCTATAAAATGGAGCTGACATTAGTATTTCCGCCGTTATCTGAAGTGGAGAGTTAATTGGATTACACATGTAAAGGACTTAAAGCTCAATCAACAAACAAAGGTTAGCTAATGTTATTTCTCATTCTATAAATGCTAGTAGTCACTGACAGAGTTATATATATTTGCAACACATAAATTTTATATCATGAACATGCACTTCTGGTATAATTTAAGGAAAATTAAAATGAATCATAAGGTCTATATGGGATGCTTTTTGTTTGAGTCTCCACCCTGTTCTAACCTTTGCTGCCAAAAAATGATTTGCTGAGAACCCTGCAGCTTCACTTGGGAGCTTTTTAGAATGTACAATCTAGGCCCAAGCCTAGATCACCCAATCAGGAGTCTGCACCGGCACAGGCCCCATGACTCCTCACACAAGCAGTGTTGGAGGGGCCATCTCTATGGCCTATGACCACAGAGAAGTCAAACCATCATTTTTTTCTGTCTTTAATTCACACTATCTTAAAAAATACTTGAGATGACTTACTTAGTTTCCTTTTTTTCATATAAGGCCTGGACATCAAGTCTTTAAAAAAAGGTAAATTCAATAACCTTGATATTAGAAACATTATCACTGTTAAGACCTATATTTTATAACTCTCAATGGATACATCCTTCTAAAATTTTATTGTGTGACTGACTTAACATTCAAGAAACTCTACAATGTACTGCTTAATGACAATTTTAATTTCTGATCCTATGTCAGACGATGTCTGACATAATCATTTTCCTGTTCAGCTCTGATGTTGGAAGACAACCGGGACATTTTTCTGTGCCTTTCATTCCATACGAAGCGGTGAGTGACAGTACTGAGTATATTCTTTGGTTGTAGAAAGAAATAGGCTGGTCAACTTAAAAAAGTGAGAGTTATTATTTTAGAATACACAAGGTTTATGGGAAGAGTGTACAGAGGTCATCAGTACTGTGGAAGTTACAGATTTCCAAGGAGATCCTACAAATGGTGGCAAAAATTTGTTATTCTGGCTGATAGAAGTTGCAGTTGTGAATGGCTACACCTTTTACTCATTAGATAAGAAGGAGAGTGGAGAAAAAGTGCAGACACACACAGGAAAAATCTCATCACTCAACTTGTGAGCAATTGAGGAACAGAAATTCAAAATAGAGGGAAAGTGTCATCTTTTGACACTGAGGAAAGGCTAAATGGCAAGATGCATTTTATAATGCAGAATGAAAAAAAAAATTAACAAAGGATTGTCTGGTTTGTAGCAGAAGAAATGAGACGGGGAGGGGAGGAAGAGAATCCATTTCCTACTGTGAGACATACAAGAGGAAGCCTGGACTCCATCTTGGAGATTGTTTCAAGAAGTATCACACTCAAAAAAAAATTATAAACAAAAATGAGAAATAAGCCCTTTCACTGTTTTGGGTAACCTACAATATATAATAAAATTATCGAGTGAATTTATATTTGTTTTTCTATATTTTAAAACCGTAGGATAATTGCAAGGAATCCACAACTTCTTTTCCCACCTAAAATAAATAAGAGCTGGGGAGTGTACACCTGGCAGAAAAATTGGGTTGGAATGTTTAAGACCATTGCATAGAACTGCTCAGAATTTAAAGGTTATTAGAGTTAACAGTCATCTCAATAAAACTTTTCTCCTTACATACTATTGTGCTTAACAAAGGATGTGTGCCATTTTTGTTTTTGTTTTGTTTTTTCAGCTTAGTATGAGGTACAGCCAATTAGGTTACGTTGTTTGCATTTGTTAGGTAAAGTCCAAGCTGTGGTTGTGCCTTTCACCCAGGAGGTGTGCCATATACCTCACATTGTGCCTGCCAGGGAGAGCACACCGATCCCCCTCCTTCCTTCTCTCTCCCTGCTCCCTCCTCCCCCATCCCCACTTGAAATTTTTTTTTTTTTTTTTTTTTTGAGACGGAGCCTCAAGCTATCTCCCTGGGTAGAGCGCCATGGCATCACGACTCATAGCAACCTCCAACTCCTGAGCTCAAGCGAGTCTCCTGCCTCCACCTCCCAAGTAGCTGGGACCACAGGCGCCTGCCACAACGCCCGGCCATTTTTTGGTTGCAGCCATCATTGTTGTTGTTTGGCGGGCCCGAACTGGGGATTCGAACCCGCCACCTTAGGTGTACGTGGCTGGCGCCTTAGCCGATTGAGCCACAGGCGCGAGCCATCAGTGGGGAATTCAAGTCATTCACATTTGTTGAGAAATTAATAACTATGGTGGATTTCTGTTGCTCTTATTTTGTGAAAGTTGCCATTTACTTTTATCACTTGCAACCATTGAGGAAGCTAGGCTTTGACCTTTAATTTCTGTGTGTCTTTGCCTGTAGTGCATTGTTATGTTCCATGTGTAATATTACTCTGGAGTACTTCCTGGGGAGGTGGTCTTAGTGCCAAATTTCCTCGATGATTGCTTGTCAGGAAAACATTTGATATATCCATTGAATATGAGACTTAGTTTTGTAGGATACAGAATCCTAGGCAGGAAATTGTTGTGTTTGAGTATATTGAAAGTGAGAGTCCAATCTATTCTAGCTTGTTATTTTTCAGCTGAGAAATCTGCTGTCACTCTGATGGTATTGCCCTGGTAAGTCAGCTAGTGCTTATTCCTGGTGGCCTTCAAAATTTTCTGTTTCATTTTGGCCAAGTTTATTACAGTGTGTCTGGGACATGTTCTGTTTGAATTGAGATAAACTGGGATTTGATATTCATTGAAGGAGTGTCTCTGAATCTTGAAATTCTCTAAATACTTGAAAATTTTTCAGTTATGATATCCTCCAATGGGTCTTTGTGCATTTGGGTCACTCTTCTTTTCTTTTAGGTATCCTATAATTTGTATATTTATATACTTTACAAAATCCCATAATTTTCTAAGAGATTGCTCTTCTTTTACTTTTGTTTATTTGTTTGTTTTGCTTTTTGAGATAGAATGTTACTTTGTCACCTGTGGTAGGGTGTCATGGTGTCATAGCTAATAGCAACCTCTAACTCTTGGGTTCAAGCAATCCTCTTTCCTCAGCCTCCCAATGGAGGCGCCCACCACAATACCTGGCTATTTTTAGAGATGTGGTCTCACTCTGGCTCAGGCTGGTCTCAAACTTGTGAGCTCAAGCAATCCACTCTCCTTGGCCTCACAGAGTGCTAGAATTACAGGCGTGATCCACCATGCTTGGCCTTTACTCTCTTCTTTTTTGCTTCATCAAATTACTGAGTTAGCTCAAGAGCCTTGTCTTCAAGTTCTAAGATTCTTTCTTCTTCATGGTTTATGCTGTTACTGAAATTTTCTATTGCATTTTTAAACTCCCTGAATGACTCCTTCAATACTCTAAACTCTTTTCCAATTTCATCATGTCTTTGGATTGTTTCTTGAGATTGTTTCCCAATTTTTTAATTTCCTTTTGATAGCTTTCCACTTGCCCTTCCATTCTCTTCATCACTTTTGACATCTACAATCTAAATTACTTTTCTGTGTTTTCATCTTGGTAGCAGCTATTTCTTGCAGGTAGCAAGCTAATTCCTTGCAGGATTGATCTATTCTAGCTTTTCATGTTGATAGAATACTTTTTTGTTGTTTACTTCATATGTGTTGTTTCTTCTTTTTATTTCTTTCCACTACTTAACTTTTCTCACTTCCTAGTTCTCCTTAAGCTTCTTTGTTTCTGTGCTTTGAGATTAATGTTGCCTTTTGGTATAGGAATTTAAAAAAGAGAGGGTAGGAGAACAACAGAATGGGAAAAAGAGAGATAAAAAGAAGAAAGCTAATGATAATAAGTGTAAGAGGCCTTGGATAGTGAAGCATACCAGCAATATCCATGCTCTGGGGGGTCTAGGATGGGTCTATTACACAAGGGTAGATGATTCTGACCAGCTCGAGCCAGAGTGAGACCCTACTTCCATCAAATATAGAAAAAACCCGCCATGAACCTTGGTGAGGAACAGTAGTTGCAGCCCCTCAGGAGGTCAAAGCAGGAGAGATTTCCAAATCCTGGGATTGAAGGCCACCATGAGCCAGACCATTGCTGCAACACTGCCATACAGGCCTTAAAGAAAGGCTCTTTCTAAAAACCAAACATACAAAGCAGACTCAAAAGAGAGAGAGAGAGAGAGAGATTAGCTTGATTGTTATTTAAGGGATTTATGAAAGATGAAAAAAGTAGTAAAATAAACACAAAAAATAAAAGAAAAAAAGGGAGAAGAAAAGAGAAAAAAACGAAAGTAAAATAAAAAAAAAAACCCCTTCAAAATTTAAAAATACATGTATTGAATGGACACCAAGTAGTGCTCCAGGATTAGGAAAAAGAAAAAGAAAAAACCTTTTCTTCCTACTGACAGTAGATGGTACTCCTTGGTTAAGAGGGGAAAAAAAACTCACTACTTTCTATTCTGCATGTGGTAGGGGTGGGATGTTATCAACTAGTTGCCAAAGAGACCCAGTCTTGTTTTCCTGATTCATTGATGTTATTCTGGGTTTGGTAGCTAACTATATGAGAGATGAATCCCCATAGGGGTGATAGAGCCAAATTCCTGAAGTTTATGCAAGACAGTGAGGTGGGGGGAGGGAAAGACTCTCTCATCCAAACAGTTCCCTGCGGGCACAGATGGGGCAGTGTAGTAGGCATAATCTGCCCACCTCTACCCATGTGTCCAAGGAATTCAGCCCTGGGGTAGCTGTCTGACTCCAGCAGGTGGAGTCAGAAGCATTAACATAACAGGACACTGTTAGGTTGCTTGGTTCCCTTGGGTGCCAGCCAGCTCAAGTTTCTAGCATTATCCACTCCTGCCCCTAGGGAGTGGGGGCCAGGCTGCTGGGCCTCCCACTGAACAGTCTCCAGGTCCAGACCTAGCAGGCCAGTGCCACTAAAAATAATAGCTAGGGTTCAGGCCTCTGGCTTTGTTCCAAAGAGTCAGAATGTACTCTCTCCAACGCTTCAACAAAAGGCCAGCTTCTGTGTACCTGAAAGAACTGTGGGACCGATATTCCTGCTTGTTTTATATTAGTCCTCAGGTATAGATGGACAGTCCCTCTCAGAGTTCAGTTCAATCCATAGTCCACTCCTATAGAATGCGATGGTGGAGTGTTGGGAAATCACCTGAAAAATTAATCCCCCAGGGATTCCACATGTAGTCTCTCCCTGGGTTGCTGCAGCCCTTTGCATCTTTTCATGCATGTCTCCACCCTTCTTAATGTTTTTCCTCCTGGTGCTCCATGCTGTCTCACTGTGCCTTCACAATGTTGTTTCTGGATAACACAATCTAGATGGAGGCAGCTAGAGTCTCTTCTCATCAATTTTACCCAGGAAATGTCTCTAGTCTGTCTTCATGGAGCCTCCCTTTCTGCATTCTTTTAAAAATCCATCTGGGTATTTATGGACTGTAAATAGATTAGAATATTTTTTATATTTTCACAAAAATGAATGGATTATTTTATTTCAATATATTACTGGTGTAAAAATATTTTACGTTACATGTATCATTTTTGTGATGCTAGAGTCCTGACTATAGGTATGGCCATCACTCAAATGGTATTCACAGTACCCATTAGGTTAGTTTAGTCCTTTTGCCTCCTTCCCTCTACCCCTTTTACTTGGTTGACTTCCACAGACTTTTACTTCCCTCTGTGCACATGCATGCTCATCAGTTAGCTCCAATTTAATAGTGACTATGTGTGGTGTTTGTTTTTCATTCTTGATATTTCACTTAGAAGAATGATCTCTAGTCCATGCACACTGTTGTAAAATGTGTTAGTTTGTCATTTTTTGTGGTTGAGTAGTACTCCATGGAATACATATACAACATTTAATTAGTCCACTCATGAATTTGTGAGCACTTGGATTGCTTCCACATATTGGCAATAATGAATTGTGCTGCAATAATCATTCAAATGCAGGTATCTTTTTGATAAAATAATTTTTATTCTTTTGGGGAAAATAACCAGAAGTGGAAATGCTGGATCAAATTGTAGGTCTACTTTTAGTTCTTTGAGAAAACTTTTTTCTCATTTTCATAGAGGTTTTACAAATTTTCACTTCAACCAACAGCATATGAAAGCGCCTTTCTCTCTGTGTCCATCTAAGCACCCATTCATGTGGAAATTTTAAGAAATTCCATTCTAACTGGAGTAAGGTGATAATCTCACTGTGAATTTAATTTGAATTTCCTTAATAAGCCATGAAATTGAGTATTTTTTAACAAGTTTACTGACCATTTTTTCTTTCTTATTTTGAGAATTGTCTATTTGCATCTTTTGCTTACTTGTTTATAAGATGGTTTGTCTTTTTCCTGTTGGTTTGCTTGAATCATTTGTAAATTCTACTTACTAGTCCTTTATTGGAAGTGTAATTTGTGAATATTTCTTCCATTGTGTAGGTTGTCTACCTTGATCTGTTAATTGTGTACATGGCAGTGCAGATGCTTTTTAGCTTAAACAAATCCCAGTTTTGGTTTTGTCGTGATTGCCTTTGGGGTCTTTTTCTTAAATTCTGTGTCTAGAATAATATTTAGAAGAGCTTTTCTACATTTTCCTCTAGAATTCTTATGATTTTGTGCCATAAATCTAAATCTTTTGTATATCCTGAGTTAATTTTTTGAGTGGTGATAAGTAGTGGTTCTGCTTCATTCTGCTGCTCATAAAAGTACAATTTTCCCAGAGCCATTTATTGAATAGGGCTTCTTTTCCCCAGTGTATGTTGTTGCCTTCTTTGTGAAAGATAACTTGGTTGAAGGTAGGTGGTTTTATATCTGGGTCCTCCATTCCATTGGTGTATTTCCATATTTTTGTAGAAATACCATGTTGTTTTTGTTATACTACAAGGCTATAAATTCATAGTATGGTTTCAAGGGTGCTGTGAGTCCTACAGATTTGTTCTTTGGATTAAGACTTAGGCTCTTTTATGGCTCCAAACAAACCATAAAATTATTTTTTTCTTTATCTGTGAAGTATGACTTTGGCAACTTGATGGGGATTGCATTGCATTTGTTAATCACTTTAGGTAGTATTGTTATTTTAACATTATTGTTTCTACTAAGTCATAAACAGGATACATTTTTCCATTTGTTTATGTCCTATGTAACTTTTTTGCTCAGAGTTTTATAGTTTTCCACGTCAGAGAACTTTTACTCTCTTACTTGTATGTAAATATATCCCTACTTTATAAATGTTACTGAGTCTTTGATTTGACTCCTAGCTTAACTGTCATTAGTATATAGAAATGGTATGAATTTATGTATATTGGCTTCTTATCCTAAGACTTTGCTTACTTCATTGATCAATTCCAGAAGAGTCTTGGTAGAAGCTTTGGGGTTTTCTAGGTACAGTCATATCATTGGGGAAAAGCAATGTTTGACCTCCACTTTACTAGTTTGGATGCCCTTAATATTCTCTTGCTTTTTTATCTTGCCTAGGACTTCTAGCCCTATATCAAATGGAGTGGTGATAGTGGGAATCCCTGTCTTATTCCAGTTATTATGGGGAATACTTTCAACTTTTCTTTGTTCAGTTTAATGTTAGTTGTGGGTTTTTCAAACATGACTTTTATAATTCTGAGTTATTTTCTTTCTATGCCTAGTTTGTTGAGGGTATTTATCATGTCTTCTCTGCTATTCTTGTATATGGAATGAAGTCATCTTGGCCCTGATGAATTTTATTTTTTTTTAAGCATACTATTTTATTCAGGTTGCTGGTATTTTTTTTGAGGATTTTTGCACATGTATTCATAAGGGATATTGGTTTATTCATTTCTTTTTTGGTGTATTTTCCTGGCTCTTGTATGACTAATAACATTAGCTTCATCAAATGAATTAGGGAGGTTTCCTTTTTATTCAATATTATGGAATAACTTATACAGTATATGTGCCCAGTCTTGATTGGAAGTTTGATAGAATTCAGTTGTGAACATATCTTGTGCAGGACTTCATTTTTTTGACTGGATTTTTCATTACTGGCATAATCTCACTTTTCTTTTTTTTTTTTTTATCTGCTCAGTTCTATTTCTTTCTGATTAAGTGTTGGAGGTTGTGTGTTTCTAGGAACTTGTCCATTTTTTCTCTGTTCTCTAGATTATGTGCATAGCAATTTATCCAGTATTCATGGATGATTTTTCTTGAAAGAAAATTTTGAAATTATATTTATTAATATTTTATAATACATTTTGTATGCTCTCAGAACTGGGGGTGGGGTGGGGACGGCCCCCCTCAAGTGAGATAACAAACCTGCCATCTATTACAAAAAATTTAATTAGAACTGACAATGTTATGGTTTAGTCCTTAATTCCTGAGAATCTGAACATCATTAAGTTTTCTGTGAACTTAACAAAGGCTTAAATTTTTTTAAATAGTAAGTTTAAAAAAAATCAACATTAGTTAGCAAGGAAAACTATCATCTAAATGTATGTCTATTTTCTACATTATGTGCATAGTGATTTATCTAGTATTCACAGATGATGTTTATTTCTGTAGTATGTATTTCTGCAATGTTACCCTTTTCATTTTTTTTCCTGTCTTTGAATTTTTTTTTGTTAAGTCATTTCTACATAGATCATGAATACATTTATGCCATTATGTGATTCAATGTGTTGATTATTTATACAAATTGGAGTGCTTACATCCTACTAATTACCATAGCCTTCACTAATTACCATAGCCTTCATTTACCCAATTACAGTTAAGACATTTGTGTTCTTCACCTGATGAATCCAACTTGTACTTGCAACATACCGCATAAGTGTGGTCCCCCTACCAACCCTCCCTCTATTGACCTACCCCTCTCCCAACTCCTTCCCTTTCCCCTTCCCTTCTTCATCCTAGGCCCGGAGTCCTCAAACTACAACCTGTGGGCCACATGCAGCCCACCTAGGACATTCATCTGGCCTGCTGGGTGTTTTTGCCGCCTCTGCCTGTCCTGCTTAGCAGCCAACTCATCCTGGGGCCTGCAGTCTGGCCCTCCAACAGTGTACTGGCCCCCTGTTCAAAAAGTTTGAGGACCCCTGTCCTAGGGTATAGTTGTGATTCATCTTTTATATGAAAGTATGTGTGATTATAAATTGGTTTCATAGTAGTACTGAGTATGTTGGATATATATTTTTCCATTCCTGAGATACTTTACTAAGAAGAACATTTTTCAGCTCCATCCATATAAACATAAAAGAGGTAAAGTCTCCATTTTTTAAAATGATGATAGTATTCCATGGTATACATATCCTATAATTTATCAATGCATTCATGGGTCTATGGGCACTTGGGATTCTTCCATGACTTGGCAATTATGAATTGAGCTGCAATGAACAATATGGTGCAAATATCTTTTTTGCCAAGTGGTTTTTGGTCTTTTGGATATACACCTAGTAGAGGAATTGCAGGATCAAACAACAGGTCTACATTGAGATCCCCCGAGTATTCTCCAAACGTCCTTCCCAAAGGGAACATACTACCTTGCATCACCACCAGCAGTGCAGAAATGTTCTCCTGCTGGTGGTGATGCAAGGTAGTACGTTCCCTTTGGGAAGGCCATTTGGAGAACACTCAGGGATCTCAATGTAGACCTGCCATTTGATCTTTGTAGTCTTTTTTTTTTTTTTTTTGAGACAGAGCCTCAAGCTATCCCCCTGGGTAGAGTGCCATGGCATCACAGCTCATAGCAACCTCCAATTCCTGGGCTCAAGCGAGTCTCTTGCCTCTGCTTCCAAGTAGCTGGGACCACAGGCGCCTGCCACAATGCCCGGCCATTTTTTGGCTGCAGCCATCATTGTTGTTTGGTGGGCCCGGGCTGAGGATTCGAACCCTCCACCTTAGGTGTACGTGGCTGGCGCCTTAGCCGATTGAGCCACATGCGCCGAGCCTAATCTTTGCAGTCTTCTAATGATAGCTTACACCCCCTTTGTCTTTTACCTCGTGGATTTTTTTCATTTCCGTCTTAATTTTATCTTGATCCAACATTCATTTAGCTGTGTTTTGTTCCTATGAAGTTCCTATGAATTTGAGTAGATTTTTCTTTTGTGAATGATTTCTTCTTTTGCTTAGCCATGGTCTGAGAATATATATGGTATAATTTTGATTATTTTCAATTTGTTGAGACCTGTTTTGTGGCCTAAGATATGAAAATGTTATCAGCATACTTCCTGTGCTGTTGAGAAAAGTGTGTATTTTCTAGTTGAGGGAAAGAATGTTTGTAGATGTCTGTTAGGTCTATTTAATGTTGAGTTTGGTTTAAGCTTTGTTTTTGCTTTTTTATTTTTTAAACTTATGTTCTACTTTCATGATTTACTGAGCTCTGATGGTGGAGTGTTGAAGTCCTCAGTAATTATGATGGTTTGCTTAGCTCTATTAAGATCTGCTACATGTATCTTGGGACTCTTGTTTTGAATACATTTATGTTTATAATTTTTATGTCTTCTTGTTGGAGAGTTCCTTTTACCATTACATAATGACCCTCTTTCTATTTCTTTTCCTTTGTTGAATTAAAGTCAGTTTTACCTCACATGAGAGTGGCTATACCTGTTCTCTTTTCACTTCCATTTGCATGGATGTAAAATCTGCACTGTCAGTTGTTCAGTTTAAATGGATTTTAGATAGGGATCTAATCCCTTCAGGATTGTAAGCTTCCTTCTGAGAAGTCTATTGTTAACCCAATGAGTTTTCCTTTGTAGGTTATTTGATGCTACCATCTTGCAGCTTAAAGAATTTTCTCCTTCATTTTGATTTTGGTCAGTTTGATTACTATGTGTCTCAGAGTTAATTTATTTGCTATACATCCTTCTGGTGTTTTATGTCTATCTTGTTATCTCTATGTCTGAATTTCTTGCAAATCCAAGTATGTTTTCTTGAATAAATTTATCAAATAAATTTTCTATTCTTTAACTCATTCTTCTTCATTTTCAGGGATACCTATAATCCAAACGTTAGTTTCCTTCACACAGTCTTACATCTCTCTCAATGATTACTTGGGACATTTTACACTGTTCTCTGCTTCTTTCAATTACTGTGTTATCTAAAGAGCCTCATCATCAGGTTCTGAGACATTTTCTTTTCCTTGGCTCAAACTGTTGTTAAAGCTTTAAACTGAATTTTGATTTTCGTTGAATGACTCTTTCATTTCCTTAATGTCTATAATATCCATTCTTATGTAGTCTAACGACTTTTTCTATTTTTTATTGATTTCATGATTTTTTTGGCTTCTACGTCTGGTTTTTCAACTTTCTTTTTAATTCCAATTATTGTATTTGTCATCCAAATTCTAAATTAACTTTCTTTCCACTTGGCAATTTCTTTGTGGGTGGAATTTACTGCCATAACTCCATTGCGTACTTTTGGGGTGTTAAAGTATTTTGTTTTTGATTTTTTACTTTTGACAGTGTTCTTTTGCTGGTTTCTTCTCCTCCTCTTGTTTTTCTTCTCTCAGCTCTAGGTTAATAGAAATGAAAGACATCTTGTGTCCTCTGATGAGGACTCTCTTGAATCAATTTCAGGAGTGAGAGCTGGTCAATGCTGGGGGATCCTGAATAAAGTATTGGATCTCAGAAAAGTTCCACTGCCCGTTTGTTTGGGGTTGGTACTCAGTAGTGGGGTCTTGGAGTCCAGACACAACTCTGGAGCCTCAAAGGTGGGTTTCAGACTTATTGATATCCTTCAAGCTATAGGAGCAAAATCTCAAACATTGGCACAGTGAAATTTTTAGATATTGCTCTGGGAATTTTGGAAGGCAGAGCTGCTATATGGGTGGCTGTTTTACAAGCTTGTGGACTGATAATGCCATGTCATACAGGCAGGGGGTTTTCTCAGTGGCCTACTTTCCATATAGGTAAGCCAGAGATGTTTGTTAGCCATGGTTCTTTCCCTATGGTAACTGGCTTGGGTAGGACTTCCTGAGCCAGTTACCCAAGGATCCTAAGATGTGATTGTAGCATCAGAAGCATGCCTTCTATTAAGCTTTTCTTCTGGGAAAGAGGGATGCTCAGTCCCTAGTTGCACAGTTCAACACAATGAAGCATCTCTTGCGCCCCTTGCCCCCAGCAGGGGTGCTACCAGCTGATGGGGCCTGAGCAGCCCTAGCTTCATGCACCAGTGTGATCAGGATGTTTTCAGTTACAAAGGTCTAGGATTGGCAGGCACCAGATCTCCCTGCACCTGGCCTTAAGTGCTATGTCTGTACTGACTTTGACCAGCTTCCTGATGAGCCCAGAGTTCTGCAGTGGAAGGAGGAGACCCTTTATAGATTGAGCTGCCTATAACCTTTGTTTCTCTGTTAATAAACTGTGTCTTGGGTTGCCTCTGTCCTGCTGTCTTCATCTATTTCCATCAGTGTAAATTGCATTGGATTTCTTAGCTTAATCTTCAAGGTTGTGGGTGGAACTCGTGAGTTAGACTCAGCCATGCCATATTTGCTTGAATTGGTAGATGCTATAATGACTCCTGTGGAGTTGTTCTTTTTGTCAATGACTGATACTTTCAGGGAAGAATCAATTGTCAAAATGTACTTTTGTGCCTCTAGTAAGCTGTGGACTCTTGTAAGCAGCACTTGAATGCCCAAGTTGTGGAGGGGCTGGTCTCTATAACTCCAAGAGGGTTGTTTGATCTCCACTATGGCAGAGGTGGGTTTAAAAGCAAACAAACCATGGTTAGGTTGCATGGGCTTGGAATACTTTGAAAGCTTCAGCAGGGCTCAGCCCAAGCAGGGTAGCTGTGTGGAGGAAAGGCAGGGAAAGCTCTCCAGACCAGGAGGGCTTCTTATTGTGAGGGGCCTGAATGCTTATTTGCTGTGTCACCCTGCATTGGCATCTTCCCCTGCCAGAGGACCCACTATATTCCAACATTCCTAAAGGGCTATAGGCACTATTCCAGATCACCATGTCTCAGTCTCTCACAGAATTCTCCCATCAGATCTCTTCATCTGGGTTCCCTGCCTCCCCAAGTTTATCTCTCAATCCTCTTCACTATGTTTCCCCACAATCTGCTTGAGCCCAGGGATATGAGATCTGGCCTGCATGTCTGACCTAGTGATGTGCATATCTGTGAAATCTGGGAAGACAGGGAGCACCCATATCAGATGCCCTGGGTCCCCTGCAGCTCCTTAAGGTGAATGATGGGGGCCCCAGTCTCTGTGGAAAACTCAGACTATAGGAAGAAGCACCTGCAGAGAGATGGCCATTTGTCAAATTCTTTTGTTGTTGTTGTTGCAGTTTTTTTAGCTGGGACTGGGTTTGAATCCACCACCTCCAGTATATGGGGCCGGCGCCCTACCCCTTGAGCCACAGGCACTGCCCCACCAAATTTTTGACTCCAAGTGCTTTCCCAGCTTCAGTAGGTGGGAGAAGGATGAGGAAAACTAAGAGCCTGAATGGAAGAAAGACAGTTGTCTGGCCTCTCAGGTCAGTTTACTTGGGGGAAGACCAAGCTCTAAGATCATGCAAGTTTTCCTCACTATCTATGCTTGCCCCGGTGCACATGTGGGTGGAAAAGCTTCAAAGAAACTTGGCAGTCTTCTGGACACTGAAGGAGTTTAAAAAGCAGAAAGGAATCCTCCCCTTTTTCCTTCACTGGACTCTGGGCCTGTCTATGTTTTCTCCATGCCAATATGTTTTTCTTTATGTTCTTTTCTGCTTTGTAATTTTCCCCTCAGTGGTCTCTGGAAGCCTTTAGTGCTAGTGTTTCCTCTCTATCTATTATCTACACCTGAGCTGCATTTCCTCTTCCCTGTTCATGATATGAAACTCTACCTTTCCTCCAGGATTGTCTGGCAAGTGGTTTCTATTTAGTCTTTTTGCCCTTCCTACTGCAATTTCTGCAATTTTTTTTTTCTGAGACAGAGTCTCACTGTGTCACCCTCGGTAGAGTGCCATGGCATTACAGCTCACAGCAACCTCAAAGTCTTGGGCTTAAGTGATTCTCTTGCCTCAGTCTTCCAAGTACCTGGGACTACAGGTGCCCACCACCACACCTGGACATTTTTCTGTTGCAGTTATCATTGTTGTTTAGCAGGTCGGGGCTAGGCTCAATCCCAGCAGCTTTAGTGTATGTGGTCGGCACCCTGCTATAGACGCCAAACCCCAATTGGTATTTTGAAAGGCATTGCATTAAATTTCCTTATTTCTGTGGGCAGTATTGACATCTGAACAATATCATTTTATCTGACCCTTGAGCAAGAAGGTGTTTAAGAGTATATTTAAGTTCCACATTATTTTGTAATTGGACAGTTTTTCTTTTGCTTTGGTTTTTAGTTCTATTCCATTTTGGTCAGAAAAAGGTACGTTGTATGATTTTAGTCTTCACATGAATAAGACTTGTTATATGTCCTAAGATAATTTGCCAAGTATGATTAAGAACATTGTGTAATATGCTGCTTTTATATCTAACCAGTCTAGAATGTTTTTCACTTTTCTTTTTTCTCTTATTTATCTTCCATCTTATTTGCTATTCATTATTGAAAATGAAGTCTGTAAGTCTCTTGCAATTATTGTGTTGCCAAGTATATCTTGCTACATTTCTGTGCACACTCCTGTCTGTATTTGGAAGTTTGGAAGCAAATATATATATTTACCTATTTATTTTGCATATCTGTATATGTTTCATTTGTGTATCTTTGTATTACATGTTATAAATCTCTGCTAAAGGGATTCATTTTATCATCAGAAGCTATCAATCTTTTTTTTTGTTGTTGTTGTTTTTAGACAGGAACTTCCAGCTGTTCCCCCTGGGTAGAGTGCCATGACATTACAACTCACAGCAACCTCCTGGGCTCAAGCGAGTCTCCTGCCTCAGCCTCCCGAGTAGCTGGGACCACAGGTGCCTGCCACAACACCCGGCTATGTTTGGGTTGCAGCTGTCATTGTTGTTTGGCGGGCCTGGACTGGATTTGACCCCACCACCTTGGGTGTACATGGCTGGGACCTTAGCCACTTGAGCCACAGGTGCCAAGCCAGAAGCTATCAATCTTTAATTTAATAGTTTTTGAATTAAAGTGTATTTTGTTTAATTATAACCATCTTATCTTCTCATGATTACTTACATAGAATTTTTTTATATCTTATCACTTTTAGCTTACTTGACATTTTAGAGATAAAAAGAATCCTTTGTAGGTGGCCAATTGTAGGGTCTTGTGGTTTGTTTATCTATACATCCACTTTATTTTTCATTAAAAAGTTTATTCTATTTATATTTAAAGACATAAATTTCCTTTTGTCATTTTTTAAAATTTTCCATGCGCTCTGTAGATACATTTTTCCTCATTTCCTTTCTCATTGCCTTCATTCTTATTTTGTTTATTTCGCAATGACATGGTTTATCTTCTTGTTTTCTTTTGCATATTTCCTTACATATTTTCTTTGTGATCAAGTTGAGAAATGGAAAGTATATAAAATATCTCTAAGTTAAAACAATATATTTTAATCTCATAACAATTTACTTCAATTGAATAGAAAAACTATGCCACTATAAATTACACACTTTGTTATTAAGTCACAAATTATAACATATTTATATCGTGTATATATATTAAGAAAGTTTTGTACACTTATTTTTTTAATTCCATAGCAGAATTTTGAGTTTTATGAACTATCATTACAATAGTAGCAAATTCTATATCTGTGTATAGATTAGCATTATAAAGGGAATCTTTTATATTCCTATTTTTGTAATATTACCCAACATTATTTCACTTTTAAACATAGTAGAAAACCTGTAACTTTTTGTGCAGGAATTTTCTAGTGAAGAAAAACCTCATCAATATTTTTTATGTTGAGAAATTTTTCCTTTTTTCTTTTTTTGAAGTTTTTAAAAAATTGCTTTGATTTTTCATGATATCATAACTGTGTACATTAATACATTTATGGGGCACAATGGGCTGATTTGATATATAATGTGGAATACTTACATTAAACTGTTAACATAACCAACACCTCACTTAGTTATTTGTTGTGGTAATACATTTATACTCTTAATAGTTTTCAGATTTTCCCCCAGATTAAGAATTCTTTGTTGGCAGTCTTTTCCTTTATTTTTTCACTTTTGAAGTCTGCAAAGTTATCAGCGCTTTTGTTTTCCAAATAACCATTCTATCATTTCCCTCTTAAGAGTTTGTTTAATTTCCACATTGTTCTTTTTAAAAAAAAATTAAATAATAGCTGTGTACATTAATGCAGTCATAGAGTACAGTGTGGTGTTTTCATATACAATTTGAAATATTTTCATCAAGCTGATCAACATAATCTTCACGTCATTTCCTTAGTTATTGTGTTGAGACATTTATATTCTACTTTTAGAAAGATTCACTTGTTCCCTTGTAAGATAAACCATAGAGGTGATCCTACCAATCACCCTCCCTCCACCTATCCACCCTCCTCCCCTCCACTTCCTCCCTTCCATATTCTTAAGTTATAATTAGGTCATAGTTTTCATATGAAAGCCGTAAACTAGTTTCATAATAGGGCTGAGTACATTGGATACTTTTTCTTCCATTCTTGAGATACTTTGCTAAGAAGAACATTTTCCAGCTCCATGCATGTAAACATGAAGGAGGTAAAGTCTCCATCTTTCTTTAGGGCTGCATAATATTCCATGGTGTACATATACCACAATTTATTGATCCATTCGTGGGTCAATGGGAAGGGAGAGGAGGGGGGTGGATGAGTGGAGGGAGGGTGATTTGTGGGATCACCTCTATGGTTTATCTCACAAGGATACAAGTGAATCTTTCTAAAAGTAGAATATAAACATCTTAACACAATAACTAAGAAAATGATATGACAACTATGTTAACCAGTTTGATGAAAATATTTCAAATTTATCTGAAAACACCACATTGTACACCGTGATTGCATTAATCTACACATTAATGCTATGATTTAATTTAAAAAAAAGAAAGAAAGAAAAGAAAACCTATCAGCACATGGAAAGATAGAATTAATTTAGAAGGGCAGTAGCTGATATTTCTCAACAGCTTTGGGAATCTGCTTTTTTTTTTTTTGTCTAGTTCATAGCCTTTCTTTTTGTCTTCTTTTTGATTTTGTCTGTAACTGATACGTCTGTATTTTTATCACCCCCTTTGTCTTCCCTTATTCTCCTTCCTTTTCCATTTTTGATTATCATCATTATACTCTTCTGACTATGACCATAAAACATGTAGATCATTTAGAGGTTTGAATTTAAGCAAAAGAAATCATCACAGGATAATTTAGGCAGAAGAGGTGTGTGGGAAAGTTATAAGGTGTCCTAGAATTGACTGGCAGCTAGATGACCACACTTGGAAAAATGCAGGAAAGGGAGTCAGAAGGTTCCACACAGGAAGCTGATCAGGCTGTGATGCCACGGTCAGTAGAGTCAGACTCTGCATACTCCCAAACATCTATAACCAACCATGACAAATTTTTAACTGACCTTTGTTCTTTGTCACTTTTTTGAAATTAAAGCCCTGGATGGGGGGAGGTGCCTGTGGCTCAGCGAGTAGGGCGCCAGCCCCCTATACTGAGGGTGGCGGGTTCAAACCCAGCCCCAGCCAAACTGCAACAAAAAATAGCCGGGTGTTGTGGCGGGCACCTGTAGTCCCAGCTACTTGGGAGGCTGAGGCAGAAGAATCGCCTAAGCCCAGGAGTTGGAGGTTTCTGTGAGCTGTGACTCCACCGCACTCTACCGAGG
>CAUYQV010112494.1:0-39300 GCA_963574575.1 Galagoides demidoff
TATCCCCCTGGGTAGAGTGCCATGGCATCACAGCTCACAGCAACCTCCAACTCCTGGGCTCAAGCGAGTCTCCTGCCTCCGCCTCCCAAGTAGCTGGGACCACAGGCTCCCGCCACAACACCCGGCCATTTTTTGGTTGCAGCCATCATTGTTGTTTGGCGGGCCCGGGCTGGGGATTCGAACCCGCCACCTTAGTTGTACATGGCTGGCGCCTTCACCGATTGAGCCACAGGCGCTGAGCCGAAAATAACACGTGGTATGGAACCCTGTGGTTTGTTGTGGAGTGAGCTGGTGCATGGGATAGTGCTCAGATGTGCGCCCTCCTCTCAGGGGTGGCTCCTCTTCTGCCCTGAGGAGCTCCTGCTTGTCCACTGGGTGGCTCATAAAATTGGAAACAAAGTATTTCCCAGCTGGGTCACCCAGGTTGGCCTCTCACCTTCCTGGGGCATGGCCAGCTGGTGTGCTGCAGTGTGGGGAGGCCAGTTGGCTCCAACTCTCCCCAGGGGCCTGTCGTCACCTTCCCTGTTCCCATGTTGTCTTTTCTTCCTGTAGTTTTACATTTTGGGGCCGTGAGGTGCCCATGTCACCAGGTGTGTTTCGCGCCAGGGCAGGAGTGCTTGTTGGGGGTCAGCGGCTGGCTGTATGCCAAGGCGAGGACCGGACAGGGCACATCAGGCGTGGCCTCAGCACTCAGCAGACACGTGGCCCTGCTGCTGGCTGGCTGGTGCTGGGGGCAGGGTTCTGGGCAGCTGTTCCCGGGTGGGAAGTGCTTGCAGGGACAGCACCCACTTTTCTGTGGCTGTCAACGATGAGCACGCACCAACTCCTGGCCCTCCGTGTTTCTGTGTCTGGTGAGCTCCCAGGAAGTGGAGCCACACCTGGGTGTCTCAGCTGGGGTGGTTGCCTGGCTATAGCTCTCAAAGAGAGTTTTTGGTTAAATGACTTCTGCCCTAGCTTGTGAGCCTCTGAGTGATGCTATGTGGGGTGGAGGGCTTAGGAGCCATAGGGGGAGAGTCCTGGATCCACTTACCTTTTCTCCGGGAGGGATCGGGAGGAATCGGGAGGACCGTTCTTCAGGTGGATGCTGGCTGCCATGTTCACCCAGGGCCAGCCCCTGATTATTTAGGGCCAGGCAGAGCATCTGAGCTCAGGGGCACCCCCTGAACCTGCAGTCAGCTCAGCAGAAACAGCTCATGGGTGTTGCTAAGGGGCAGGTTTTGTAAGTGGTGTTCCTGGGTCAAGCAGGGTTACCAAGTCACTGGAACTGCTCTGCCTGGCTCCTGGCCAGCTGCTCGCTGCAGAGAACCCAGGCCAAGCTGAGTAGTGACAGTCACTCACATCCGTTTGGTGGTTATCTGCACAGGTCTGAGCTGATTGCTTTATAAGCTTTCCATATGCATTGTCCAAAGAGCCCAGGGTCAACCCAGCACTGGCCCCAAACACATCCATGCCCTGAGACAGGAGACACGCACCTGCAGGGGATGGAGACTGCAGGTGGGATTGCAGTTGCTGGTTAGCTGACCTTGAGATGGGAGATTGTCCTCGATATCCGGCTGGCCCACTGTAACCTTGGGCACTTTATCTGTGATAAAAGGAGGCCAGAAGTTTGGGACGGAGTCATGCCATGTGAGGGACTCAACTGGCCATTGCTGGCTTTGAAGCAGAGGAAGGGGCTGAGAGCCAAGGGGTGCTGGTGGCCTCTAGAAGCTAGAAAAAGCACACAAGGGGCTTGTCCTCTGCAGCCTCCTGAGGGAAGGAGCCCTGCTGACCCTGGGTTATAGCACAGTGGGACTCATTTTGGACTTCCGATCTCAGAACTGGAAGGGGATAAATTTGTGTTGTTTTAAGCTACTAGATTTGAAGTGTTTAATCCAACAGCAGTAGGAAAGCATTATTATGCTCCTGTGCAGACAGTGCCATGGAGGTCAGAGTGCAGGTAATTTGTCCAAGGCAGAGTTAGTAGGTGGCCAGTTTTAAACTGAGTCAGGCTGGCTCTGGGCCCTGGCTGTGCAGGTGATCACATTTCCCTTCTCACCTTGGCCACTAGGAAGGTTAGATGCACACATATGCATGCTTCCTGGCCCTTGGCTTTTCCTGATCCTTGTTTTGGTGCCTCATTCACCTCTTCTGGCTTTTTGCTGCTCGTGATGTAAAATACACATAAGTTTTGTAGACCAGAACCAGGTGGCTTGATGAATAGACAACTGCTGTCTCCTTCCCCTTTGTGTTCTGGCCTTTCTAGGAGGGGGAGGACAAAATCTTCTTAATCAACAAGCTTCACTCCGTCTACGAGAGGAAGGAGAGGAGTAGGTGAGGGGCCACAGAAGGGTTGGGGCTGCTCTGAGCCGGGTGGGCAGAGGGGCTGGGGCTGGACAGCATCCTGGACGTCTGCCTCCCTCTGTGGGCGGGCAGCCTCCTTGGCCAAGGCACGATTGCTCATGATCTTTCCCTGATGTGGTTCCTCCTCAGGTGTACGGGGCACTTGGGGAAGGAAGAAAGTTGAAGTTTGGTGAGGGAGGAGGAAATGGAAAGGAAAGCTGCCCTCAGCTGCCTGTGCCACTCCCCTTGTAAGTTGCATGGTGCCAGCCGGCTGGGCCTCCTCCTTGTGGGTCTGTGCCCTGTTACTGGGGCGGAGCCCAGTGTCCATTCCTTGGCCTTCACAGTGTTCACCTGTTGCCTGTGGTCAGATCTAGGAAGGGGAAATGGTGGAGATGCAAACTCGTGATCAAAAGCATTCCATTATGAGAGGGTATGTCTTTGTGCAACCCTGACCGCTGGAGCTGGGGTGGACAGACAGACTCTGTGAACACATGCATGGGTGTGCACACGGAGGCCTGTTTACTTCCCCTTCTTCATCACCCCCACCTTCAGGTCTGGGGGTTGCCCAGGCTGAGGCTGGCCCCTCAGGGAGCCCGAGTTAGACCCTTGCTGGCCTGAGGCTGCGGCCACCAGGGCTCCTCGCCTGGGCAGCTGCACCCACAGAGTAGCCATCTGGTGTAAGCGTCACACAGTAAGACTCACAGAACAAGCCGTGAGGACCCTCAGGCCAGGGTACTGCCTCGTCCTTTGGGGCTCATGGACACTCTGCTGGACGCTGGCCTCAGTTTTCTCATGTGGAGGAGGGATTGGCTTCCCTATGTCTGGCTGCTGTGTGTGAGGCCCTGAGCTCATGACAGACCTGGACTGAGATGTCGCCTAGATGCACCAGCTGCCACTGGGCTGCACTGTGTGACATTTCTGGAACCTGCCTCACTTCATGAGGTCCAGCACCGCGTGTTAGCAAGTACATCAGCAGCAAGTCCCACAGCATCCTCAGTCGGCCTTAGCTCTCTAGAGCTTTCCCAGCAGTTCTCAACCTGTGGGTTGCGATCCCTTTGGGGGTCACCTAATATTAGATATTTATGATTAGTAACAGTAGCAAAATTACAGTTATAAAGTAGCAACAAAAATAATTTTATGGTTGGGGTGTCACCACAACATGAGGAACTGTATTAAAGGGTCATGGCATTAGGAAGGTTGAGAACCACTGCTTTAGATAGAGGCTGCTGAGTATTGACCTGTCCCTTGCTGGACTGGCCACATGGAGGTCCAGCTCTGCCCAGCCTGGTTGGAGGGATCCCAGTGTTCATTGGTATCCTTGTTGACGCCCCCTTCTGGCAGGGCTGGTAGAACCCAGGAGACCACCCCTCCCCTGGATGAAGGGGAAGGAGACGCCTGGTGGGACAGCAGCGGGCCTGGCATGCTCACCTGGCGCCCTGGGTAGCTCACTGCCCCATGGCACAGACTCCAACCTGAGACCGTGCTGGCCCCTCAGTAACCTTGCGAGGACTCCAGGATGACAAAGTGACTCTGCTTCTCCTTTGCAAAGCTGGAGCCCACCCAGACTGGAGCTGGAAGTAGGGACAAGTGGGACTTAGGCGCCCCAGCGGACTCTGCCCTGCCCTGTCTCTATTTGTTCTGATTAAATAGTTTTTGCAAAATGGGCTTGTCTGTTGGAACTCTGCTTATGACTTGGGCCTGCCCAGGTGTGTCTAGGTGCTGGTGGCTGCTGTGCCCATGGCTGCCTGGGACTACCTCTAGGGACAGGTCCCGGTCCTGGGCACTCAGCTGGGCCAGAGCACCCTCTGCTGGCCTAGCCCCAGCTGGCCGGGGCCGGACTGCATCTCACAGAGATGCTACCCTTGGTCATCCTGGCCTGGCTTGGCCTGGAGGTGAGAGAGGCCAGCAGGGGCTGTGTCCACAGCAGTAAGTCAACCAGCAAGTGATGCTTTAGCAGTTATTAGGGCATGGGGAGGGAGGCAAATTTAGGGAGTGACATCAGCTAAATGATGACATTTTAGTTGCAAATGAGCTGAAAGGAGGTAGGGAGGGGTGTCTTCAAGGCAAAGGGGCAAGATGGCTGGCTGGGAAGATGGGGATCCTAGGTCTGGCCAGGCTGAGTTTGAGGCGCCTGTGGGATGCTTTAGGCTGAGGGGAGTGGGCTCAAAGCTGAGGAATGACCTTAGGTGGGGAGATGGGCCCACCACTCAGCATTTGAGAATGGAACCTACAAGAGTTGCATCCAGAGCCACTGGGCACTAGCAGTCCCCCAAGCTGGGTCCACTCTCACCCACCACTGTCTCCGGAGGACAATCCCAGTGGGATGCTCTTGTGTTCTCAGACACCAGGGGAGATGCCAGCAGCTGACGCGGCCCCTGGTCAGATTTCCTGAGCTGCTTGCGGACAGTTCAGGCCGAGTGTTGATTAGGAACCTCTGCAAATGGCCTACATGGATCCTGGGTGGCAGATTTGGGTGCATTTATGGGCATGAATGCTGCTGGGTGGACCTGGGTGGGCAGGCCAGGAAGTGTGTGGCTTAGCTGGGTCTCTGGGCCAAATCCATCCAGATGGCATCTTTGTAATAGTGAGGCTTGACTCCACACTCGGGGAGCCACTTCACGGCCCCACAGCTCCTGTAGGAACCAGCACAAGCAGCTAACAGTGGAGAAGGGCAGGCTGTTGCTTGGGACATTTCTGCAGGACAGTCTGTGTGCTGTCAGGCTGCAGCTCCCACAGGTTCAAACCCGAGTTAGGTGTTCCTTTGAAGGTCCACTGTAGATGTAGCATTTGATTTGAAGTAAAGGATGTTATGTTTGCTAAAAAGTAAAGCTAGCTGATTGCCCAATGAGACCAATTTCAGACTTGGAAATTGCCAAGTGCTGTCTGAGTGACATTTCAGACTGAATGACAAAGCTCCTCTGTGCCACTGCTGCTCCATCCTGGCTGCTCAGCAGAACCCACTGGGGAGGTTAGCAACATTGCTGCCTGGTGGCCACTCCCGAGACTCTGATGAGTTGATTTGGATATCCTGGCTTTGGGATGACAAAAACTTCCCTAGAATGCTAGCATGGGCCAAGGTTGAGAATCCCTGCTCTGGGACCTACCTGGCACTTGACTGTTACAACATGCACACTCAGGCCAGAGGCACATGGAGGCATTTGAAAATGTGTGTCTGGTTTTCATGATGGTGGGGAGCAGTCGAGGCCACTCGGCTCCAGCACGGGATTCCCGACTGTGGGGCTGGTAAGCCCGCTGCGTGTCTGTCATAGTACTGTTCATGCTTTGGGTCACCAAAGGGGCTGTTCCTGCAGATAATCTTCAAGTGCCCCCATCTCCATTTCCCCGTTTACCGAACACGTGTAGCTCCCTAGCGCCTCACATCTCCTTTTGCTCCGCCGTCAGGTGGGCCAGGACGCCTCTACTTCCAGGGGCTGCTCCAGTGTTAGAACAAAGCTGCTGTGCCCAGCATGCTGCCACCCCGGGCACCCTGCTTTCTGCATTTACTGTTCTTTTTTTTGGAGACAGAGTCTCGCTTTGTTGCCCTTGGTAGAGTGCCATGGTGTCACAGCTCATAGACATCTCAAACTCTTGGGCTTAAGTGATTCTCTTGCCTTAGCCTCCCAAATAGCTGGGACTATAGGTACCTGCCACAAAGTCTGGCTATTTTTATTTTATTTTTATTTTTGTAGAGATAGAGTCTCATTTTATTGCCCTTGGTAGAGTGCTGTGATGTTACAGCTCGTAGCAACCTCCAATTCCTGGGAGGTGATTCTCCTTAGGTGATTCTCTTGCCTCAGCCTCCCAAGTAGCTGGGACTACAGGCACCCACCACAACGCCCAGCTATTTTTTTTGTTGCAGTTTGGCCAGGGCTGGGTTTGAACCCCCGCCCTTGGTATATGGGGCCAGCGCCCTACCCACTGAGCACAGGCACCGCCCGTCCTTTTTAGAGATGGGGTGTCTCACTCTGGCTCAGGCTGGTCTCGAACCTATGCGCTCAGGCAATCCACTGCCTTGGGCTCCCAGAGTGCTGGGATTACGGGCATGAGCCCCGCGCCTGGCCTGCCTTTACTGTTCTTCGTGGTGTCACCAGAACAATTAAGACATGGAGAGGGAAGGTCTGCATCTGTGGCATTCTTGATCCCAGATGGCAAGAACAACTGGATGCCAGTTATGAGAGGCCTGTCCTGAGTCCTCCAGTCTGTCGAAATCTAATTTGGCTTTCTGGGCCCAGGGCAAACACTGCCTCCTCCCTGAAGACCGCTGGATCCTTTGGAGACCCTCGAGGCACTGGGACAAACCGGATGCCTCAGGTGTGGAACCACACTTGCCGAGGTGAGGGCTGCCCCTAGTTTGCCCCAGATGGGGTGGCCGTGCCTCCTGACCGTCCCATTTCCCACGTTTCCTTCTTGCTCTAGCACTTACTTTCTTCTTCTGATCAGGAGCCATTCAGTGCTTTCCTGCTCAGCTTCCCAGAGGTTGGTGGAGCCAACCTGGCGGGGGGCATGTTTCCATCTTCTTGATACTGTAGTTCACAACCTGCCCAAAGGTGTGCAGCCAAGAGACGCCCGTCCTATTAGTCTGTGAGGGAGGGCTCACCGGGGCCTCTGCCTTCCGGAGACTGCTAGCAGTGCCGACACTAAACACACACAAAGTAACGTGTTTTGATTTTCTAAATGCCGCTGGGAATTCTGTGAACAGTGCTGTGTCACCCAACACTGGACGTGCCACCATCAGCTACGGTGGTTTCACAAAAATGGATAAATGTCTGTGAATCACAAAAGACCTTCATCACTCTCTTCTGTCCAATCTAGCTGGGTGCTAGGTGAGAGTGAGTGGTGGTCCTCCACCAGGTTTGAGCAGGGCCTGGCCACATCCTGCTGGCATACTGGATGACACTGGTGATTGGATGCACAGAATTAGATGGGCACTGCATTGGAGAGCTTGGGAGCTCTGTTGTGCCTCTCACCTATTTTTTTTTTTTTTGAGACAGTCTCAAACTGTCACCCTGGGTAGAGCACTGTGGCATCACAGCTCACAGCAACCTCAAACTCTTTGGCTTAAATAATTCTTTTTTTTTTTGCCATTTTTGGCAGGGGCTGGGTTTGAACTGGCCACCTCCAGCATATGGGACCGGCGCCCTACTCCTCTGAGCTACAGACGCTGTCCCGGGCTTAAGCAATTCTTTTGCCTCAGTCTCCCAAGTACCTGGGACTACAGGTGCCCACCACAACACCCGGCTTTTTTTTTGTTGTTGTTGTTGTAGTTGTCATTGTTGTTTGGCAGCTCCAGCGTACGTGGCTGGCACCCTAGCCGCTAAGCTACAGGCGCCAAGCCCTCTCAACTATTAATAATAAGATTTAATTAAGTGTTAACAGCAAAGCCACAAAACACACGATAGAACAAGTCAAACAACTGAAGTTCTACGCTCACCTACTTGTGCGTATAAATGAGAACAGCATAAAGGAAGTGGCACACACCGCAGGACAACTTCGTCCCGATTCCAGCGTACGAAGTGAAGAATGATACTGTATTTTTGGAAAGTGAAAAACACATTAATTTGAACAGCCAAGAAAAAAATTGCAATTTATTAAGATTCAACAAAGCGTTGTACTTTTGAAAGCAACTTTCGGTGCATGTTCTTCAACAATCACATTCTATGAGGAAAAACATTAAGAGCCACAAACTTGTTTTTTAATCTCAGTTACAGACATCTTAAATTCAAAATAAAGGTAAAAAACAAAAAACCAAACAAACCCAACAAAATCTGAAAACAAACATATTCTTTACTTCCATCTCCAATTTTAAAACATCAGTTTTTCTATAACTCAATGCTAAATGGCAGCACGGGAAGCTGAATGTCGGGGTGCACGCACGGCACACGCACCCCCATTGCATATTCGCTGTACACACGCAGGTGTATGTACGTCAAATACACAGGATGCAGGTAATGGCAATGAGACGCAGCCACTCCGAGGAAGGCTCGTTCAGCTAAATACACTACTAAACTCGAGAAAAAAAGTCTTGAACCCAGTTTGTGCATAGTTCATGATCCTCTATAAAACCAGCTTTTGTGGATCTGCAATCCTGCAGGACTTTTTTTTTTTGTTTTTTGTTTGTTTTGTTTTGATAAAACCATTAAAAAGCTAATTAAAAAAAATGTAATGCACAAGTTTCCTGATCAAGCAGGCAGGGAGCACAATGTTCATATATATTTTTAAAACATACTTGAGGGTATGTTATTCCATTGTCTGTCTTCCTTGCAAAACAATCAAAACATTGATCATTTTTAAAACATAAAGCAATTTTTAATATATAAAGCACTCTTCAAACATCTATTTTTTTTTGAGTCCATTATTTGGTAAATACGTAACTGCTACACATTAGAGATTAGGTATTTTTCTTCTTTGTGTTTTTTTCACTTTTTTCTTTTTTTCTTTCTTTTTTTATTTTTATTTTTTTAATAACATCTTCAGTGCTAGGAGTTGGGTGTAAAAATACATGAAATGGTGTGGAGCTGCCCTCGGGAGCCCTGGCTTTCCTGAGAGCGTGTCCGGCATGTGCAAGACAGTGGCCACGACGCCTCGTCACTGTGACGAAGGGCGAATGCAACCGGCAGAGTCCACGCCGCCGCCGCCGAGGGGACAGCACTGTCCAATCCCAGAGCTCTGAAGTAGCGCATCTGCATTCTGAAAATAGGTTTCTTTACGACGGAAGTCTTTTTTTTTTTAAATTCCTTTTTAATTTTTTTTTTTAAATTTAAAGTCTGAAGAAGAAAAAAGGTCTGTAAACAGGTGGGAGCCCAAACCGTGGACTCCTCCAAAGCAGTCACAACCCACGTCCAAGTGCTTATTTCTGTTCCTCCCGCGGAACCATCCATTCTTTACAAGTATCTATGGCCACAGTTCAACAACAGTTTTTTTTCTCTTTAACTTTATATTCCAAATGGAAAACTGGTGCAATACTCTGGTAATAATTTTCTTGCATTAGTCCACAATAAAAAGCTGCTAAAGGTAGGTATACATATTATTTCTCCAGAGATATACACTGTAATTTTTAAACGCAATAACAGAGTCCTTGAGTAAACATTTACACATGAATTGTCACCAGCCCTGTCCTATGAATTCTCTTTAACGTATAGGATTAGCTGAAGGGAGGGCAGGGACACTCAGTGCAAAGTTAGAAGCTAATAATAATAATAACAAACATTTGACCAATGCGCCAAAAAGAAGCATATACTGAATAAAAGGGAAACCCACAGTTAAATCCCTCACACGCTTGCAAACACACCAACACAGAATGCGTGCCGTGCAGAAGCACACACTGCACGCGTGCGCGCGCGCGCGCACACACACACACACACACACACTTCTATTTCAACACACACACATAGGCGATGAACTTAGAAATTTTCCTAGAGCCTGTTTCTGTGTACTGATGTCAACCTGGAAGTGTAGAATTATTAGACTTAGAAAGTGTTCACATTTCGTTATTGGCCTGCTGGATTCAAGTATTTGCATGTTTGATATGTCTTTTTTTTTTAACTTTTAAAAAATATTTTTTTTGGGATAAAAAAAAATGACATGAAAAAGTAATGAAACAAGGGTAATGTGCATAGGCGGATGTGGGTGAGCAGAGAGCAGGTCACAGACCGCCCCTTGGCCGCGCTCCCGCCTGCGGAGCCGCGCTCTGCGCCCGGCGGTCCACGCCAGACTCTGCCCGACGCCCGGCCGCCTCTGGTAATGTGCATAATCGTCACAGGCTCATTTTAAATAGGCTTCATGTCTCCCTCCCTCCCTCCCCGTGATAAAATAACCCTTTCCAGCCCACAATCTGAAAAGTGCCCTTCATGATACAACTATTCTAAGCAGCTTTTATACTTAAAAAAATCAAAAATGACAACATACCATACAAACATAAGACACAAAATAAAAAGCTATGAGGAACATCCTGTCGTTAGCATGTGACACTGACCAAACACAGCCCGCACTGTTGCGTGAACAGTTCACAAGGACCGCGGCCAAGGTTCGTCTTCAGTACTGGACAGAGGTACTCAAAGGGCCCCTGCTTAAGTCCAGCAGGGCTGCGCCACCATGGCTGGAAAGGGCCAGCTCTCTCTTGGTGTGGATGATTGTGGCTCCTAGAGGGACTCCCCGCTGAGCAGGTCCCCAGGCAGCAGAGTGGTCAACGGGGTGGGACTGCCAATCACCCTGCCATCATCGGCACTGGGCGGGCCCCACAGGCTGCTTGAGTACTGGGGCCCCCCACCCCATAGCAGCTCGCTGCCCCCCTTGCCTCCCAGGCATGGGGCACTCCAGTGGCCGGCATCGCTGCGCACCAGGCCGTGGGAGCTGCCCGAGGCACCCAGCCGGGGCTGGCTGGAGGCGCTGCTGGACTGCCAGCTGGAGGTGGGTGGCAGTGCTTGGCCTTGGGCTAAGAACCGATTCACTTCTTCTTCACCAGCAAACTCGGCCAGGATGGTAGTGTTTCCCAGGACACACCTGCAACAGGAAGACAGGTCACGTGAGTGGTACCCCCAGTCCTTCAGGGTGCAGCGCTGGTACTCTCTGTGATGGGAAAGGCCTCCCAGGGATCGTCCTGTGACTTACGTTCTGCCATGGCTATTTCCAAGCTTATACTATGAATTTTCTCTCATTTTTGAATTATGTACAGCTTTATCAGGTATATAGAGTACCTTTTTTTTCTCTCTTTTTTGGGTTCTTGCTCTGTTGACCAGGCTAGAGTACAGTGACACTATCATAGCTTACTGCAGTCTTGAACTCCTGGGCTCAAGTGAAACTCCTGTCTCCCAAGTAACTGGGACTGTAGGTACCACCACTGTGCCCAGCTAGAGTACATTTCAAGTGCATGAACATACAATTAACTAACTTGGGGATCATTTATCATCAGTATAATTTGCATCATGGGCTAAAAATAAGAATGACTAAATTCCAGGTCCCACATCTCAAGTGCAGTTTCCGAGTAAGAACGCTTATTTACACACCACCTCAAAAGCATCCTTCCGTTATGGACAGGGTTTGGCCAGAGGGCCACTGCTGGGCCTTGCCTGGTGAGCGTGCTCCCTTCCTACCATCAGGCCCCGTGTGGACGCTCTGTGGAGCCTATGCTGGTGCGGGGCATGGCAAGGCAAACTCAGCAGCAGGAAAAATCCACCTGGCTAGACACCCATTGGGAGCTGACCTGCTCCATCCATGTACTGAAGTTCTGACCCAGTGCCTCAGCCTGAGAATGCATTTGGAGATGGGGCTTTAGAAGAGGTAGTGAAGTTACCAAGGGGGTGGGCCCTGATCCAGTCTGACTGGGGTCATTGTAAGGTTCAGAGATCAAGACTCAGCCATGCACAGAGACACGCCTGCGTAGACCCAGAGAGAAAGTGGTTGCCCACAGCCCAGCCAAGCACAGAGGCCTCAGCAGAAACTAAGCTTGCCCACGCCTAGGTCTCGGACTTCTAGCCTCAGAACTTATGGAAACACATGTGTTGTCTAAGGCGCCCAATGGGTGTACTTTGTTATGGCAGTCCCCGGAAACTCACACAGCACCCTAAACCTAACACTCTGGAGACTGGCGGCTGCAGGGCAGTGCTGAGGCAGCTGCAAGTATGAGACACATACATGTGCAGAGACTTCTGGGCCTTGGCAGCTTCCTCCTTGGAGCTGTACCGGACCACAGCGTTGCCTTGAGTCAGATTCAGGTGGAATGTGATGAGAGGCCCATGTTGCAAACACAATGTCCGCAGTGTAGAACCATCGATCTGATTGAGGAAGCACAGAGGCAGTGAGCTCTGCTCGCATTTCTTTCACCGCATTCTTCAAAGCAAGGCATATGAAATCAGATGCACTAAACACTAGGTAATCACCTTTCCCTAGAAGGGCTTAGTAACAGGTGGCTTCACGGCATTAACATCTTATACCCTGTGGCTGAATTAAGCTAATCAGAGGAAGGAGAAAAAGCCCATTCTGCGTTCTGCTCTCCCTCACCATGCAGCACTTTTGGTTTGCAAAAGGCGCCAGAGCTTGGCTGCTGACAGTGGACTTAGGAGCTGTGCAGGTCGGCAGAGCAGGGAGGGCCCAGCTGGCGCACAGCCTGAGTCGGCCAAGTGACTCTGGAATGGGTGGTTGTGAGGCCAGTGGCGCACCAGTGCTTTTCTAGCCTTGAGTGGGCAGGTCAGCACTTCCCCAGGAACATGCGGACGATCCTGGCACTCCCTCATCTTCACCGAGGGCTACTCACTTCTGGACCCTTTTCGGATCACACACAGTGACACTGTGGGCAGTGTCACCCCCCCCACCCCCACCTCTGGTGCCCGTACCTGGGGAGTGAGGTTTCGAAGAACGAGCCAGCTGCTGGTCCTTCCTGAGGTGTCGGTGCTCCAAGCAGAACCTGAGCAGCAAGTGGGGAGAGCTCCACTGACGGACTGGGGGGCAGATGGCAGCCCCTCCCTGGTCCCCAAGCCTGCCCAAAGCGCATGGCAGCACAACTGGCCCTGTGCTCTGGGACACCCTTTCTCAACCTCTGAAAATTCACTGCCCCATGAGAACCCTGACTTGCTGGACTTTCCTGCCAGCCCAGGAGACCTGTGCTTCCCTATCGGTGCCTGAGGTGTGTGCTCCGGAGCGTGAGGGTTGCCAAGGAAGGTCTGGCCCCATCTCTGCTCACCCCAGCTCCATGTAAGGAATGAATGCTCTGTGATTCTACTGTTAATAAAACAATAAATCCACAAGGGCTGTTATTAAAAGGCTGAAAAACAGTTATTTTCAAACTACCTGTAGCTGATTTAAATCATTAATTTCTTAAATTCCAGACCATTTCTTCCATCCCTAAGGTTTCACACGTGGCACCTGAGCGAAGCCTACAGAGCTACAATATTCTGACAGAGTCACAGTTTTCCGATTGGTGGGGTTTGTTTTATTTTTAGCCTATAAAGGCCTGTACTCCAATGAAAGCTTGTGCAGAAGCAGATATAAAAAGTAGAAATTGAGCCCTTGTGCTGGTTGACGAGGCACCGAGGGGAGGGAGCCTAGAGGGGTACACTGGCCTCCCCGAGGGCCCAGAGCACAGCAACAGCACTGCTGAAGATGGAGGCGGCTAGTGTAGGCGAATCTGAACATGGTTCACCTGGCCAATGTCTGAGAAGTCTGGGGCAGTCCTGGCTCCTTCCCAACCCTCACAGGCTCCAGGACTGAAGGTGAGAGTCTCTCCAGAGACAACACCAGGGGCACGGAGCTTACCCGAGGAGTAGGAGCTGGTCCAGCCGAGGGGGCTGGCGCCCCATGTGGAGGAAGGCTTGGGGTTGGCTAGCCCTGGAGGTGGCCTTGTGGGTGCAGTAGTGTTTCTGGGCACCTTCCACAGTTCGTGAGACAGAGAGGCTTGTGTGTGGGAGGCTGGGCCCGAGGACCATGTCGATTTAATGTCTGACAGTTTACCTAGAAAGGCAGAGAAATGGACCATATGCATTCTTGAGACAAAGAACAGCCCAAGTCCTGGGTGTGTTTAGGGACCCATCCAGAGTGCCTCTGACACCAGCAGACCACAGTAAAAGAGGAACACCCTGTAAAGCTCCTCTAGGTGAGACCACGGGGCGCACTCTTTAATCTCCATCCAGAGACACAGTCTGCCTATGTCCACTGTAGACTCTGCTGGTATTTCTGACCCTTAACTTGCTAAATGTACCAGACACAAGTCTGCCATCAGAAAACAGCATTTTCAAAGGTCAACTTATCAACCTATTTTTACTGGGGCACATCTTAAAATGTAACAAGTAAGTCAAGGCCAAAAGCATAACACACACACACATCCTATTTCTTGTCATTCTTCTGAGTATTAGCCCCCTTTCGAAGCTGTGCTTTGTCTGACATAGTCATGCCTACCCATCTACCACTGCTCTTGTCTACAGCTCCTAGAGATGCTCTCTGTACATCAAATTGTGGAAAAGGGACGTGGCCCAGGAATCCTTAGGCTGAGGTTTGGCATCTCGGCATGTTGTTTGAGGAAGCACTATTTTAAGGCTCTTTGGAAAAAACAACAAAACCACTAACCACCACCGGCCCCAGCCCGGACCCTTGCATGCCTGATTCCACTGGCCTACAGGCCTAGCAGGCAAGGCTGGAAGCACAAGCAGCACAGTGTCCACTGTCCCTGTGTAATCCCATGTCCCTTTCTGGGACAGTATAGCAGGGACCAGGCCTGCTATATGTGATCCCATATGTACTTGGGAGGGGCCCTCCAAACCTGGTTCCTGGAGGTAACTGACTTCAAAATGAATACTCAGCTTAGAAAGGTGCCATTGGTTAGAAAAAGAAAAATGCCATAAAAAACTGCCTTTGATTTAGGAAAGAAGACTTTGCCCTTTCTCTTAGCTAAATGATCATGAAAATACTAAAGGTCTAAATACACCCCCCTTTGTAACACTAGAAGAAATAAAAATAATCCAGAAGTTCTTTTTTTTTTTTTGAGACAGAGTCTCACTATGTCCCCCTTGATAGAGTGCTGTAGCATCACAGCTCACAGCAACCTTCAACTCTTGGGCTTAAGCAATTCTCTTGCCTCAGCCTCCCAAGTAGCTGGACTACAGGCGCCCACCACAACGCCTGGCTTTTTTTTTTTTGTTGCAGTTGTCATTGTTTAGCAGGTCTGGGCTAGGTTCGAACCCACCAGCCCCAGTGCGCCTTAACCACTGAGCTATGGGTGCCGAGCCAT
The DNA here is from genome assembly GCA_963574575.1 of Galagoides demidoff. NCBI lineage: Eukaryota > Metazoa > Chordata > Mammalia > Primates > Galagidae > Galagoides > Galagoides demidoff. The sequence continues at coordinate 15,035 of CAUYQV010112494.1, forward strand.
TCATTTTGTTTTTTAAAATAAGATGCTAACTTATATTAAGACTTTCTCCCCTCAGTATGGGTATTAGAAGAATTCATATAGGATTCTTACACTGCTTTTAAAACAATGTGGATAAGAGGGTATGATGGAATACAGAAATATATCTGAAGGACTTTATAAACAAAGTTCTTATTTAAGTTCTGTATTTATTAACAAATATGTTACATATTTTATGTGTCTATCTCTTTATATCTTTTGTCTTAAAAATTTCAGATTCAAATTCCTCTGAATTTTTATGATAAATGATTCCAAATTCTCCTCTAAGCTTGAATGGTATTTCACATTTGAAAGCCTTGCACAGTCTGTGGCAATATGGAAATACTTCAGACATGACATTTATCCAGGAAATGGAGATCAGTTGGGCTCTGGGTGCTGGGTGTTAATGCCGAGACCTACTGTGGTCTCTTGCATCCCTTATTCCAAATTCAACAGCAGGTTCTACTCCTCTTAAGTTTAGAGCCCGCATGCCCCCTGCCCTGTAGCCATGGGGAGTAAGGAAGAGGGGAGGCAGCCCGGTGGGGGGGGGGGGGAGATACTGTCACTCCACTCTGCACGTAGAAAGCAGATGCACCCCAGGTACAGGGGCGCTATTCTGAGGCAAAGCCCATGCCCATTCTCCTTAACCCTGGCCTCCCGGCTCAGGGAGTAAACAGAACACCAGGAAAACTGGGGGCCTGTCAGAGTTTTGTTTGGGGAAAGAAAGAAAAGCTACCTGCAAGTGGAGAGGCTGGTCGCGTACCTGCAACACTAGGTGCGGATGCGATGCTGCTGAAAGAGCTACTGTAGCCGGAGGCACTGAGCGGCCAGGCACTCGAGGAAGGCAGCGTGGCATTCTGAGATGACGGTGGGGAGGACCCTGCAGAACCAAACGTGGACTAAGCGAGGCGGGCAGGAGCCTGCGGGTCAGCAACCCCAAGAGGTATAGTGCCCTAGTGTCATAATAGCTCACAGTAACCTCGAAGTCTTGGGCTCAAGTAATCCCTCAGTTTTCCTATTTTTCAGTAGAGACAGGCTCTCATTCTTGCTAGGCTGGTCTTGAACTCCTGAGCTCAAGCTACCCACCCTCCTTTGCCTCCCAGAGTGTTGGGATTATAGGTGTTAGCCACTGAACCCTGCTTGGGGCATTGAGACTCTTAATAACCAAGAACAAATCTGTCAGCTGCTAATTTGACAGAAGCCTGAAAATGGAACTGTGATGTGGGAAGGAAGACACAACCACGGCTCCTGTTTGGAGTCCCTGCAGCCATATGGGGAGGCCAAGGAAGCAGAGGGTAACATACAGCATGAATTCTGAGACGAGAACTGTCAGAATGTTTAAAATACCATGTCAGAGTTTTAAGGATCACATTGATTTCCCCTTTCAAATAAGATGAAATAAAAACCAAAACTCTAAGATTTTTATTATAAAATTTGCCACAAAAATCTGAGCGTATTTTTTGTTTGTTTTTGAGATAGAGTGAGACCCTGTCTTCCTGGGTAGGGTACCATGGCGTCACAGCTCACAGCAACCTCAAACTCCTGGGCTCAAGCGATCTTCCTGCCTCAGCTTCCTGAGTAGCTGAGACTTCCTCAAGTACCACTATAACTAGTTTTTCCCCCTATTTTTAATAAAGATGGGGTCTCGCTCTTGCATAGGCTGGTCTTGAACTCCTGAGCTCAAGCTACCTACCTACTTTGGCCTCCCAGAGTGCTAGGATTACAGGCATGAACCACCACACCTGGTTTAAGCATTTTCTTCTGACTTGAGTGTTTCATTAGCTCTCATTCATATTTCTCTCCCTCTAAAAAAATATTCTAGAGATGGGTCTTACTCTGTTGCCCAGGTTGTCTTGAATTTCTGGGCTTAAGCGGCCTCCCATCTGAGCAGCTCACATGCCACCATACCTGGTTCCTGTTTCTCTTTTGTAATAAAGAAGTAATGAAAAGATACCTGTCCTAATAACTGTGTATATGAACTTGAATTATTCTATCCCTAGAATTGCAGTTTTCTACTCTGAGAAAAAGCTTGTCCTTGTACCACAGAGACTCAGGGGGCATATGGCCATCCTTAAGACACCTTGGTTCCTTGTGAAAAAAGGGAAAGGCTCAGTCCTATGTGTTTTGTTTTTTCCCCAAAGACAGTGTCTCATTCTGTTGCCCTAGATAGAGTGCTGGGGCATCATGGCTTACAGCAACCTCAAACTCTTAGGCTCAAGTTATCTTCTTGCCTCAGCTTCCCAGGCTGCTAGGCTTACAGATGTGAGCTGCTGGGCCCAGACTGTTTTTTTTTTTTTTTTTTTGTAATGGATTCTTACTATGTCCCCCTTGGAAGAGTGTTATGGCATCACAGCTCATAGCAACCTCCAACTCTTGGGCTGAAGTGATTTCTCTTGCCTCAGCCTCCCAAGTAGCTGGGACTACAGGCATCTGCCATAACACCCAGCTACTTTTTGTTGCAGTTGTCATTGTTGTTTTGGTAGGCCTGGACTGGGTTCAAACCCACCAGCCATGGTATATGTGGCTGGCACTGTAACCACTAACTATGGGTGCCGAGCCCCAGCCTGTTTGTTTTAATGTTACTCTCCCTCTTGATTCTGGGAAGCAAGCAAGCAGCTGGAGAATAAGATTGAGGATGGGGTAATGGTGCCAGTTTGGGTGACAGGAGGCTAGAAAGAGCTCTCCTGACTTGGACAATGACACCACTAGCGTGTGGATGTAGGCTGGCAATGGGGACATAGTAACAGTCTGGTTGTTATATTCATTACTACAAACAGAATCTGACGGCTTCTCAAAAGCCACAGAACCCCGTCTGTAGGGCCACACCTGGGGCTGTGCACAGAACCCCCTCAGGGGTGTCCTTAGACTCCAGGCAGGTGTCATCTCCAAACTGCATGGCTGTTTGCAGTCTCTTTAGAATGAGGTTATCAGAGTTGATGAAGTTCAAATTTACTGTAGGTCTTCAATTTTAAAAGGTGCCAGCTGTCCTGACACCCTAAGCTGCTTCCTGAACACTCTTCTTTTATTTACCAGCAACATAAACTAACCCTAAGATCCCAGGATTAGATACCATTAGCCGCGTGGAGTATTTCTTTTATAATAACAGGGTATTTCCATGTCAGCAGCAGTGCTCTAGTTTTGAGATTTTAGTCGCAACATGAGATTACAGTTAATTTTCCTTTCTCAATCAGGGAATGTGTCAATATGTTATAAAACAGCATGACTGCCTCTCACTGAACGCTAATGCTCATTTCACAAGGGCTAAACTATAAAGAGCAGCCAAACACTGGGCTAATATAAATTTTTAATATGTCAGAACTTAGTGCCAATGGCGATAAATCAAAAGCAAAAAAAAAGCAAGTTAAAACTCTAATCTAATACATTCAATAGAAGAAACCACAAAATTCCACGATAAAAATATGTAAAATGAACGAGCCAACACCTAGACAGCTGGGGCTGATTCTCACTGTTTTCCTTCTGTGGTACTTTTTCTCCTTTTTTTCTCTTTGTACATTACACACGCTGGCCACTCTTCCACAGTAACACAGAGGCCCTGACTAGGCGTGGATCTGCAGAGGAGGGCTGCGTGGCCACACGCGTGGTCCTTCTAGGGAGCCGCCTCCACATGCAGGTCCGTTCGCTGTACTCACCTTCCTCTCAGGAACGAGCCCTAACATGTCTGGAAACACAACCACGAGGGGCACCAGGAACAAAGGTCGTTCATGGGGCAGAGGAGGGGCCTGCACTGTCCACTGCTCACCCCTGATGTACGCGTGCCAAGGCAGGCTTGGGACCCGCCAACACACAGCATTGACATGACCAAAAATGCCAGATCCTTTGGAGGTTACACAGCATACATGCAGAGCTTGGAGCTGCCAGGCTGGGTGCCTGGCTCATCTCTTTAAACCTATAGTTGGGGATTCCACTTTCTTGCCTAACCAGCAGAGCCCGCATCCCACTTCTTCCCAGTCCTCACAACACACTGACTGGCCTTCCCTCATTCTGGCAACAACCCTGGTGCCTCTGTGAGTTTAGCAGGCAGTGCCATGTCTCTCTTTGGCTGGCACCTCAGCCTGCCCCTTGCCATCCTGTGCTGCACCTTTTCCCGCACCACTCACCTGTCCCCCACAGCAGGATCACCAGTATCAGACCAGAGCAATAAACAGGAAGGTAATCTATATTTATTTGGCTTTCTATCCAAACCAAGGACACATTTATAAGGCTATCATTTTATTTTATTTTTTATTTTTTGAGACAGAGCCTCATGCTGTTTTCCTGGGTAGAGTGCTGTGGCATCACAGCTCACAGCAATCTCCAACTCCTAGACTCAAGCTATTCTCCTGGCTCTGCCTCCCAAAGTAGCTGGGACTACAGGTGCCTGCCACAAAGCCTTGCTATTTTTTTGGTTGCAGCTGTCATTGTTGTTTGGTGGACCCAGCTGGATTTGAACCCGCCAGCTCAGGTGTATGTGGCTGGTGCCTTAGCCACTTGAGCCACAGGCACCGAGCTAAGACTGTCACTTTAAAGAACCACAGAAGCAAACATGGTTCCAACTGGTCATGCTTCAAGTGGGAAACCTACATTAATGTTTTGGGAACTATCCCTGTGGCCTTATTAGTGTTATGCACCTATGGTAATGTAGCTTACCATGTAATGGAATGCTATGATGAAACTTGTCAGAGATGACATTTCCATTAAAAAACATGATCTACTAATAAATCCAGCAAAACACTCACCCCAATCCATTCCTATTTTCCCTACACTCACTACCTCTTATGCTGCTCTGGAGGATTAGAAGAGGCCCATGGAATGTGCCTTATAACACTCCTGCCTGACAGCCCAAACCAGCGCCCCTGATGTTGAGAGACCTTCTAGCAGAGAGGCAGGTGGAGCCCCCTCCTCCTCACCTCCACTCTTGAGGAGGTAGCGGTTGACATCCTGGATGGTGGTATTGATGGTAGGTCCAGTGGGGACACTGCCAGGAGTGACGTCAGGGTCATTCTCGGGATCAATATTCTGAAGTCCTTTCCATGGAACTCCAGGGTGGAATTCTGTTTATGGAAACCAAGACGAGAAGCCACACATCAGAGCAGCTGCACATTGCTTCATGACATTCTCAAAGGTTTTTTCTCCCCTGTTTGTAGAAATTTTTATAATCTGCTAATTAAATAAAGAGGTACATTTTAGACTTTCTTTCATTAAAGCAATCAATCCTTTGTAACAATCTAGAGTGAGGTGTTATGGTTACCACATTAAGACAGTTTCCAGACAGGGTCTGAGTAATTTTACCAGCAGCATACCGCCCCTCCCCACACACCCTGCCTCCCCTTCCCCCATATAGTGAATTAAGGGACTACAGAAAAACACTGATGCCAAGCAGACCCCAGATTGATCTGACACATGCATTTCCAGTGGAAATGCCCAAGCTGCAGGCTTAATGTGTCCAGAATTCTCAGCTTGGGTTTCTGCTCCTCTTGGGCCTGATCACACTCCTCAGCATGTTCTGACCCACTGTTACACAAAGGTGTTGCCTGGTCTTACCTGGGGGCCAGTTGATGCTGGAGCCATTTGAGATTTTATCACTGTCAGATTTGGCACGTGACCAGCTATGGGGAACAGCTACAGGAGGACTGGCTGGTGACTCACTGTTCTGGATTAAATCGTACCGGCCGTATGAGTCGTCGATGGAGGACTTACCTGGAGGCCCAATGCTCAGACCTCCAGGGATAGCACCTGTGAGCCAACAAGAAGCACAGAACTAAGTGAGCACTCTTCACGCGAGATGCAGTATGCCCTGCCAGCCTTCCCAGCTAGGTCTAATGCCTTGCACTTACAAGGCTTGGTCTGTTGGGATTCTCTAAGATTCAGAGACTGTTTCAGACAGCTCAAACTCTGTCCTTGGAAGACCAAAACCCTTGAAGGCCTGCTTAAGTTGGAAATCTCTGTAAAACACATATCCAGGGTTGCACCTGTAGTACAGTAGTTATGGCGCCAGCCACATATACCGAGGCTCACAAGTTCGAACCCAGCCAGTGCCTGCTAAAACAACGAGAACTGCAACAAAACCAATAGCCAGGCTTTGTGGCCTATCATCCCAACTATTTGGGAGGTTGAGGCAAGAGAATCGCTTGAGCCCAAGAGTTTGAGGTTGCTGTGAGCTGTGATGTCACAGCACTCTACCCAAGGTGACAGCCTCAGTCTTTGTCTCAACCCCCCCCCAAAACAAACAAACAACCCTCCCCCCCACATAGCCATACCACGAGAAGCTGCCCATAATGACCCTTCCTGGGAGTGACTTGACAAACTCTGTGGTTAGCCACTGGTTCTGCTAATCCCAGGTTTGTTGTCTCTGTACCCTTTGGTTAGCCTGTTACCCTCACTATGGAAGAACAATTTGGCCACTAAATTCACACAGACCAAGCCAACCAGCCACAGCCAATAGACCTGCTACCAGAATTCATGAAGATTTTCTGTAAATAGACCATTAGAAGTAATTTTTTTCTTTTTAGAATGCATTACCTAAAGAGAAAACAATATAAACTATTAAATTTCCTTTGCTATTTATTCTACCAGGAAGTTCAGAGTTGATTTAATGCTTAGTAGACGTTACCTCTTATGCTTTTAGTATTTCTGCTTCTTTTCTCCATCCTAAGCATTTGATTTTGTATTTGTGTATTATCATCTTACTGAAAAACCTTTTAAGCAGATTCAATTGGTTGGCAAACACAGATACAAACAAAAACCGCCCAGCTACGACCTATATTCTTTGCTGTTCTTGGGCATTTTCAATTATTTCTGGGTTTTTACCTAAGATCTGATGGTTGGGATTCAAGAAATTTGATGCGTTCAAGAAGTATGACTATGCTCAGCACCTGTAGCTCAGTGGTTGGGGCTCCAGCCATATACACTGGAGGTGGCGAGTTCGAAACCAGCCTAGGCTTGCCAAACAACAATGACAACTATAGGGCATTGTGGTGGGCACCTGCAGTCCCAGCTGCTTGGGAGGCTAAGGCAAGATAATCGCTTAAGCCTAAGAGTTTGAGGTTGCTGTGAGCTGTGACGCCACGGCACTCCACCCAGGGTGACAGCTTGAGACTCTATCTCAAACAAACAAACAAAAAAGAAGTATGACTAGTTGAGATCTTATGTACTCTGTAGTAGAATGGCATCTTTTTAATTCAACTTTTAGACTGAATTCTTAGAAATGTAGAATGAGCTTGATCCGAAGCAGGTTAATCCATTACAGAGTGGGTAGTAACCCCAAGGCAGGCACTCTAGCCAAGACCTACCATGCTTGCCAGGGTTCTGATCCAGGGGAGAAGCAGCACTGGACAGGTTATCCATGGAGTTGGGGTGTGTCCACTGAGGGAGGCGTGACTGGGACTGAGATGGGTCCTTCACTGACAAACCACTGGTCATGTCTATGCTGTTGACATTCATGTTTGGGTTCAGTCCAGCTGAAAACAGAGACGCTGTTAAGGAATGCTTGCTCCTCTATAATGATTTCATTCTAAAGCTCTCCAGAGGGTTATCTCAGTCTTCATTCATAGCCAAAGACTTTAACTGTCTTTGGCTATGGTGAAAAAACACTTTTTGTTTTCTTAACAAACATGTATTTCTAAGAATATTATTCCTAAATTAAGGTGCAAATGCTAGCAGTCTTTAGTTAAATAAGATCCATGATTCTCTTCATTTTACTGTTTCAGTGCTAAGGGAACATGGTTCTGAGGCTTCTCAATCAGAGTCCATAGGAATACAGAACAGCTCCAAACAATTAGGAAAATCCTTTTTTAAGAGGATCTCTTTATTTTTTATTTTTATTTTTGAGACAGAGTCTTAAGCTGTCAAACTGGGTAGAGTGCCGTGGCATACAGCTCACGGTAACCTCTAACTCTTGGGTTCAAGCGATCCTCTTGCCTCAGTTTTTCTATTTTTAGTAGAAATGGGGTCTTGCTTTTGCTCAGGCTGGTCTTGAACTCATAAGCTCAAACTATCCACTGTGCCTGGCCAGGAAAATCTTTTCTGATTATGAGATAGCTTAAGGAAGCTCACCAGATTAAAAACAAAACAAAACCTTTTCAGAGTTCTACAGTACCACCTGTAGAACAAACTGGTAGGGATAATTCAATTCTATCTTTAATGAGTGTAAAAGTCTGTTCTTAAGAAGTTTATGAATTAAGGCTGGGCACAGCACATGGGAGGCCGAGGCAGGTGGATCGCCTGAGCTCATAGGTTCAAGACCAGCCTAACCCAGAGCGAGACCTAGTCTCTTAAAGCTGGGTGGTTTGGTGCCCAAAGAACAGTGGTAGCCAGCCACATACACAGAGGGTGGTGGGTTTGAACCCGGTTCAGGCCAGCTAAACAACAACAATTGCAACAAAAAATAGCCAAGTGTTGTGGTGAGTCCCTGTAATCCCAGCTACTTTGGAGGCTGAGGCAAGAGAATTGCTTAATACCAAGAGTTTGAGGTTGCTGTAAGCTGTGACGCCATGGCACTCTACTGAGGGCGACATAGTGAGACTCTGTCTCAAAAAATAAAAAAAATAAAAATAGCTGGGCATTGTGGTGGGCGACTGTAGTCCCAGCTATATGGGAGGCTGAGGCAAAAGGATTGCTTAAGCCTAAGAGTTTGAGGCTGCTGTGAATTGTGATGCCACAGCACTCTATCGAGGGCAACATAGAGAGACTGTGTCTCAAAAAAAAAAAAAAGAAGTAGTTTATGAATTAAATATCCAAATAGTTCATTTTAAGGAACTGAACTATTTGAGAGTGTGGGTACTCCCATCTGCCCCTGGTGGAATGGTGAGCTGATATTCCTGGTGTCATCTCTCTGCCAGGGACCCACCTACACTGTGCCAGGTTAATAAAGATGATAGGGAAGATGGTGATACAAAGGTGGAAGCAAAGAGCTCTCGGTGGGGATGCCAGTTAGGAGTGGGACAGATGCTCAGCTGGAAGGGGATAACCAACAGAAGTGTAATTGGTATTTACTGGTCATTTTCTAACAGCTGCAGCTTCCATGGATACATGTACATATCCCATACCATGTGTCCACATATGCCATATGGTATATAAGCAAAGGGAGCCTTACTACTAAGGAAGGCGTTGAACACTGTGGTCCTTTATATCAGGGGCGGCAAGCTTAAATGCCTACAGGAGCCAAGTGGGCATGGTGGGGACTGTGGCAAACTGGGCAGTGTCTGCCCTGTCAAAATAACCAGGTGCCACTAGGGCAGACAGTTATTGCCATACAGAACACAGACCCACTGTGGCCAGGCTGTTTTCAAGAGGATCCAGAAGTAATTTTTCCCAATTTGTGGATGCTGGCAATTAACATATGCATAAACATCCACACACATACACTGTGAAGATCAAACACCTTTGCACGTCTGATACTGGCAAGGGGCTGCCTACCTGCAATCTCTGCTTTATAGGCTACCTCTATTTCCACTCGAATAGACCTAGTCAGGCGAGGTGACAAGACCAGGGCTTTAGCCTGGCCTTCAGAGCTCTTCAAAATCCACAGTCTGGCCCCAAGCCATCTCTTTGAACGTCCTCTCTGATTTTTGTGATCCCTCCCTAGGTCAGCTAGACCGGCCTGGCCCTTGCTGCATAGCAGGTCCTCTCCTTCCCTCTCCTGGGTGTGACTTCCCCTTTATTTGAAAACTTTTCTTCCCTCTTTATTTATTGAAATCCCACAAGTTCGTGTGAAGTTTAAGCTGAAATCCCATTCTCTGATTTTCCTTTTGCCACTCAAGTGTTATCTGCTTTCCCAGTCAGCTCTTGAGGAGTTTATGAATTAAATATCACTGTGCATGAAGATTATTTTTTCCTGTTTATATATCTGATTCTTCCACATAGGCAATAAACTCCAAGATGGAAGAAACTGACAATAACAAACAGAGGCTGAATATAGAAGAAAAAAGGTGAGTGGGAGCCTTGGGCTGCTGCTTCTTTATGTGACTCGTTCAGTTTCTAATGGACTCTTCACAGGTGCCACCGCAGAGAAAAGCTGACAGCCAGCAAGATAGGCAGTTGTACAGGAGCAGTTTCTTACTTCCTATACTTTATAAGCTATTTGTTTTCAATACATCTGTAACTTTTTTTTTTTGAGACAGAGTTTCATGTTCTTGTCCCTGGTAGAGTGCCATGTCCTCATAGCTCACTCTTAGGCTAAAGCAAGTAACCTCAAACTCTTAGGCTAAAGCAATCTTCTTGCCTCAGGCTGGTCTTGAACTCATGAGCTTAAGAGATCCACCCACCTCAGCCTCCCAGAGTGCTGGGATTACAGGTGTGAGCCACTGAACCCAGACCAATATATTTGTAACTTTATTGTATTATAAAATTTTATCAAAATTATCTTTTATCTAATTTTGAAGATTAACTGCAGAAATTCTTTCCATGAAAAAGTCTTTAAGAGTAAAGAGGCCAGGCATGGTGTCTCACACCTATAATCCTAGCATTCTGGGAGGCTGAGGTGGGAGGATCACCTGAGCTCAGAAGTTTGCCTGATCATCAGCGAGACCCCATCTCTACTAAAAATAGCCAGGTGTTGTGGTGGGCACTTATAGTTCCAGCTACTCAAGAGGTTGAGGCAAAAGGATTGATCACTTGAGCCTAGGAGTCTGAGGTTGCTGTGAGCTATGATGCCAGGGCACTCTACCCCAGAAGAGCAACAGAGTGACAGTCTGTCTCAAATAAATAAATAAACAAAAAGAGTAAAGATTATCAGGAGAGGGTAGGAGCGGTTAGGGGAAAATCTACCTAATGGGAACAATGAACACTACCTGGGTGACAGGGACACTTACAACCATGACTTGAACATTGTATAAGTCATCCATGTAACCAAGAGTACTGTGTCCCGTCATACTTTGAAATTAAAAAAAAATGATTTTTGTACTTTATTCTGCAAACACAGGTTAAGAGGACAGAAGAACACTAAGGAGCTTGACGCTAAAGCACTTTAGGATAATAGATGCAACGGAATTTGTTTCTAAAACAATTTCTACAACATTAAGTAGCTGACATTTTTATAAAGAGTTTGCTATGTGCTAGGTACTTCTAAGAACTTCACATACTAACTCATTTAATCTTTCATACAACCCTATGAGGTGAGTATTTCCACTTGATAGATGGGAAATTGAGGCAAACAGCAGTTAGGAAAGTGACACAAGTTAGCAGTGACCAGTCAGGGATAAGCTGGGGCTCAACTCTAGGCAGCCTGATTCCCATGTCAGGTCTTAGCTACTAGATGTATCTTAGACCCAAAGGGCACTAAAGGATGAGGCATGATAAGGGGGAAAAGTTACCTAGTCTAGGGTTTACCCACTTCATATTAGAGGTATGCCCAGTTTATTAAGTGCCAAGTACAGAGTGTTTGTGTGATCAGAATATACCAGTCTTTGCAGAGACATTTAGTAGTATTAGAGAAATGGACATTATCAGCTGGTAACAAACTTAGTATCACCCCACCAGCCTTTGCCCTTTAGAGATGTATTTGGAAACTCCCTTGGTCCTGTATCTACAGCAGCATTCAACAGATAAGCCTGAAGTACCTTCACTAGCTTCTGGATCTTACAGCAAGTTAGCCCTCGCAGCATCAACTCACTAAACTATACCCCTGATAGTTCTACACGGTCTTCAGTTGTGTAACCTGCATCTCTGCTGGCCAGCCTGACCTGGAGGTGGGCACCATGCCTCCTGCTGACTTTCGGATTATATGTGCTGAGCGTGTTCTTACAAGTTAGACGTTCAACGCACATGTGCTGATTTGGCTGGTTATACAAATCACATTCTATATTATAGGAGTTGTATGAACAACTGCTTTTTAAGAAGGGCTTGATTATGTATATCTAAATACTTTTACTGAAAAACTGCTATTAATCTTCTCTGCAGTTTAGGCTGGGGGCCAGTGGCAGATAAAGAATACTACAGAGTAAACCAGGAATGGGACAAACTGCAGATCTGACAACAGAAATAAGACTTCAGGTATTTTTACTGGTTTTATCTGAAAAGATTTATACCGAAGGTATTATGATGCTAGCAAAACTCTTGCTCTGCTGAAGGCAGTTGGTGATGCTCCCTCATTACACAGCCCCGAGGCCTTGCAGCTAAGTCTGGGGCTGTGTTTCCAGCACCTTCCAGTCACTCTGACAGTGAAGCGCAGTCGTGGTCAACCCTACATGGCCTCCAGGTATCTCCTCCTGGTGTGGCTGGTCAAGGCCACCGAGACTTACCAAGAGGGTAAGGAGCAAAGGTGCTGGGTGAAGACTGCTGCTCTTTGGTCTGCAGGTCAGGGAGGCCAGGAGCCTGGGGGTGGGGGGGGAAGCTGTCCATGGCCGATTTGCCTGCAGAGGGGTGTAGAGACAGGTGTGGTGGTGGCGGCGGTGGTGGCTGCTTCACGAGCAGGGCCTGGGCCAGCTGGCGCTGGTGCTGCTGGATCTGCTGCTGCAGATTGGTGATTGTGCGCGCGACCTGGCAGGCAGAGACACGTGCACTTCAGCTGGTTGGGTAGGACACGATGCTCATGACTAGTCTTAGGGCCAAGTGCATTTTACACTGTGTCTGGGCTGAGGCCCGCAGGGCCGGGCCAACCTCCTCCCTGGCTGATCCTAGGACTTCTCAAAGGGGAGGCGTGACTAGAGAAAACCAATGACAACCTAAGAGTTCATCAACTAGCATCTCTTCTATTAAGGAAAGTTACGACCAGTCATGAAAATCAAGCTGGACAACACGTACTTGTTGCTCCTGTTGTCTCATGGGTCCGGAAACATTACGCTGGGCCTGTAGCATCTGCTGCTGGATTTGTAAACGTTGGTATGCCTATTGACAGAAAGAAAAAAGTTGAAATAAGAAAGCATTGACAAGGGTGGCACCTGTGGCTCAAGGGGGTAGGGCGCTGGCCCCATATGCTGGAGGTGGAGGGTTTAAACCCAGCCCCAGCCAAAGGAAAAAAAAAAAGAAAGCATCGACAAACGGTTTAATTTCCTAACAGAAGTCAAAAATAAAAAAAGAGAAACTGGCTGTGATTCTTGATCTCCTAACCCAGCAGTTCTCAACCTGTGGGTCGCGACTCACAGGAACTGTATTAAAGGGCTGTGGCACTAGGAAGGTTGAGAACCACTGTAACCACACCGTGGTTTGAATATATTGTGGAACAGAGGCACAAAGTGTCTTACCAAAAAAAAAAAAAAAATTTTTTTTTGTGATACTGACCCCCACTAGAGGTCAGTAGGGTCATCATAGTTCACTGAAACCTCTAATTCCTGGGCTCAACCCATCCAGCCCCCTGGCTTGTCCTCCAAGTAGCAGGGACTACTGGTACATAGCACAATACCTGGCTAATGTTTTTTCTAATTTTTGAAGAAACAAGGTCCCACTCTTGGTCAGCCTGGTTTAAAACTCCTAAGCCCTAGGGATCCTCCCACCTCAGCCTCTCAGAGTGCTGGGATTGTAGGAATGAGCTACCATGCCTGGACCTAAAACTCCCCCCGCCCCCTGCAGTTTTTGGCCAGGGCTGGGTTTGAACCTGCCACCTCTGGCATATGGGCCAGTGCCCTACTCCTTTGAGCCACAGGCGCTGCCCAAGGACCTAAAACTTTTTTTTTTTGAGACAGAGGTCTCAAGGTGTCGCGCTGGGTAGAATGTGGTGATGTCATAGCTCACAGCAACCTCAAACTCTTGGGCTTAAGCAATTCTCTTGCCTCAGCCTCCCAAGTAGCTGGGACTATAGGTGCCCGCCACAACGCCCAGATATTTTTTGTTGCAGTTCTCATTGTTGTTTTAGCAGGACCTAAAACAACAGGTGGGTTCGAACCCACTGAGGTCCTCAGTGGATGTGGCTGGCGCTCTACCCACTGAGCTAAGGGTGCCACCAACTTAAAACTTTTAAAATACATAAATGTTTAGTCAATACCTGTGCTTAGTATTAGTAATGAGGTCTGTCAGCAACTATTTTTTAGTTAATGAAGATATCAAAATTTTCTGCTCAATTTATATAAACTAAAAATGAAAAAACATAAAAAACAAAAAAAAAAACCTTTGTTCTTATGGCAGAGTATTGGTGACAGGCTGTCCCCAGGTCGGAGAACACCTGTTTAACACGGCTCTGAGTATGAGGAGGCTGTGTGATTTTCATCAACCTCATGGGATGACAGCTGAGGGAGAACCTAAAATACAGATTTGTGGGCACTTCTGTCACATGAACCTGCCATCTCCTGAGTTGGTTCAAATGATGGCAATATTTACTCTTCTGATACATACTCTGATGTAAAAGGTCAGATCATTTGATTGTCTGAAAATGTTGGTTAAATGTCAAATTTTTTCTTATGCAGATTTTTGGTGGTATTTTTGGCAAAAGGACTGTTAAAGTAGAATTCAAATTAAAGTAGAAATTACACTATTAGAACTACCTCACCGATCTATAATTTATGGAAGGATAAAGTATCGTCACTTCAATAAATCCTGATAGGCCCTAAAATTTAATCTTAGGAAGCATCGAAACTTTATTTTTCCAATTTTTCTGAAAAAAACATTGTTTTAAAAATAGAACACACTAAACATAACCCAGTATTTTCTTTCTTTCTTTCTTTTTTTTTTTTTTGAGACAGAGCCTCAAGCTCTGTCCCCCTGGGTAGAGTGCCGTGGCATCATAGCTCACAGCAACCTCCAACTCCTGGGCTCAAGTGAGTCTCCTGCCTCAGCCTCCCAAGTAGCTGGGATTACAGGTGCCCGCCACAACGCCCAGCTATTTTTTGGTTGCAGCCATCATTGTTGTTTGGTGGGCCCGGGCTGGACTCCAACATGCCACCTTAGGTGTATGTGGCTGGCGCCTTAGCCACTTGAGCCACAGGCGCTGAGCCTTTTTTTTTTTGAGACAGAGTCTCACTTTGTCACCCAGTAGAGTCCCATGGTGTCAAAGCTCACAGCAACCTCAAACTCTTGGGCTCAAGTGATCCTCTTGCTTCAGCCTCCCAAGTAGCTGGGACTGCAGGTGCTCACAACAATGCCCAGCTATTTTTTAGAGATGGGGTCACGCTCTTGCTCAGGCTGTTCTCCAACTAGTAAGCTCAAGCAATATACCTGCCTCAGCCTCATAAATTGCTAGGATTATAGGCGTGAGCCACCAGGCCCGGCTTCTTTCTTTTTTTGATCCACTAGTCAACAGAAGAGAAACAGATTTTCTTGATAGTCCCTAAGACTGAGAGGTTTGCAGTGGTTCTCCACCTGTGGGTTATGACCTGTTTGGACTGTATCAAAGGTTTACAGCATTAGGAAGGTTGAGAATGACTGTTCTAGCACGTCAGTATGGTATTCAGCTCTGTGTAATGTCAGAACACAGTAACACCTGCAATATCTTTAAGGGTCAGCAAGTGGGGCCCCTCCACAGCAAGAGTTCTAAGCTACTGTGTGCCTGCTCGCAGAGCTGTCGCCTTCCCTCTCTGAGGTCAGTGGTCTCAGCCGCCAAACAACAATGATGGCTGAAACAAACAAACAAAAAAAATAGCTAGGCGTTGTGGTGGATTCCTGTAGTCCCAGCTACTTGGGAGGCAGAGGTAGGAGACTCACTTGAACCCAGGAGTTGGAGGTTGTTGTGAGCTGTGATGCCACAGCACTCTACCCAGGGGGATAGCTTGAGGCTCTGTCTCAAAAAAAAAAACCATGAACTAATATATTTGATCATTCAGTGTCTATAAATTCAGTATGCATCTGGGACACCATGACATGACATTTTATGGTAGGTAGTAAGAGTGTTTGAAAATAAAAAAATATAAGATATATTAAGTTAAGGCTGAGCATGGTGGCCTATGCCTGTAATTCTAGCACTCTGGGAAGCCAAGGTGGGTGGACTGCTTGAGCTCATAGGTTGGAGACCAGCCTGAGCCAGAGTAAGACCAGTCTCTAAAAATAGCCGGGCATTGTCCCACCTGATCAGTTGGATTATACAAAAAAAAAAAAAAAAAAAAAAAAAAAATACACACACACACACACATATTAAGAGATTACACTACATATATATATATATACAATTATTTTTCTTTTTTGAGGCAGAGTCTCATTATGTTGCCCTTGGTAGAGTGCTATGGCGTCACAGCTCACAGCAACCTCAAACTTTTGGGCTTCAGTGATTCTCTTGCCTCAGCCTCTGGAGCAGCTGGGACTATAGGTGCCTGCCACAACACCTGGCTATTTTTTTTGTTGCAGTTGTCATTGTTGTTTAGCAGGCCTGGTCTGGGCTTGAGCCCACCAGCCTTGGTGTATGTGGCTGGTGCCCTAGCCATTGAGTTATGGGCACAGCCAAAAGATATATATATATATATATATATATACACTTTTTTTTTTTCCTTTGAGACAGAGCCTTAAGCTGTCCCCCTGGGTAGAGTGCCATGGCATCACAGCTCACAGCAACCTCCAGCTCCTGGGCTCAAGTGAGTCACCTGCCTCCACCTCCCAAGTAGCTGGGATTACAGGCACCCGCCACAACGCCTGACTATTTTTTGGTTGCAGCTGTCATCGTTGTTTGGCAGGCCCAAGCTGGATTCGAACCCACCTGCTCAGGTGTATGTGGCTGGCACCTTAGCCCTTTGAGCCACAGGTGCCGAGCCCAAAAGATATATTAAGTTAGAAAACTTTCAAGCATTATTAGGATGTATCACCTGGCCTTAAGGAAACTTATGGCCTTCCTCAGCCTTAAGTGTGGCCTTTTGAATCCAAATTTTACAGAACAAATCCTTTACTTAAAAGGGGTGCTGCAGAGAAAGATGAAGTTTTCTTGCCTTTTGATGCTTAAAAAATAATGATCTTTTTTTTTTGGAGACAGAGCCTCAAGCTATCCCCTTGGGTAGAATGCTGTGGCTTCACAGCTCACAGCAACCTCCAACTCCTGGGCTCAAGTAAGTCTCCTGCCTCAGCCTCCCAAGCATCTGGGACTACAGGCGTCTACCACAACACCTGGCTATTTTTTTGTTGCAGCTTGGCTGGGGCCAGGTTTGAACCTGCCACCCTCGGTATATGGGGCTGGAGCCCTACCCAAGAAGCAATTTTTCTCCTGTGCTTCTACAATGGTATTTGTGTATACTATACTTGGAAGAACTGAGAAACAATTACTCAAATGACTTTTTGTATTCTGTGATTCAGATAATCAACTTTGCCTGAGAGCACAAATGAAAAGCCACATCTACTCTACTCAGGAAGCTGAGGTGGGAGGATTACTTAAGCCCAGTAGTTATATACCAGATGGGGCAACAGAGTGAGATCCCACTTCTATTAAAAAAAAAAAGACATGCCTAGTTATAAGATCTAGTAGACCTTCTCAACATAAAGAGGCCAAAAAATTTATAACATTAGTCAAAAATACTTGTAAGTGAAAAACTTCACAAAGTCTCAATGACAGACCCTGATGTGAAACAGCTCTCTCGTTATACTTGCATCAGTGTCTGTCGGTGCTGGCTATGCCGATGCCAAGGGAGTACGCACCCTTTTCTCTGAACTTGGACAATCTGTTCACTCACCAGCTGCAGCTGATAGAGCTGGTTCAACATCGTCATATGCTGAGGATTAATTGGCGAGGTTAATAGTGCAGGGTTGAGACCAATGTTTTTTGCTGCAAACTGCAAAAGCTGTGCTTGAACCTGTTTAACATAAAAAATATACTATTAGCCACTATGTCTCTATATGAAAATATTTACTTGGCTCGGCGCCTGTGGCTCAAGTGGCTAAGGCGCCAGCCACATACACCATTTTTTGGTTGCAGCCATCATTGTTGTTTGGTGGGTCCAGCCTAGATTCGAACCCGCCAAACAACGATGGCTGCAACCAAAAAATAGCCAGGCACTGTAGCTGGTGCCTGTGGTCTCAGCTACTTGGGAGGCTGAGGCAGGAGACTCGCTTGAGCCCAGGAGTTGGAGGTTGCTGTGAGCTATGATGCCACAGTACTCTACCCAGGGGGACAGAGCTTGAGGCTCTGTCTCAAAAAAAAAAAAAAAAATTTACTTGTCGGTATAGGTTTTCTTTTTCTTTTTTCTTTTTTGAGATAGAGTCTCAAGCCGTCACCCTGGGTAGAGTGCCGTGATATCACAGCTCACAGCAACCTCCAACTCCTGGGCTTAAGTGATTCTCTTGTTTCAGCCTCCCAAGTAGCTGGGACCACAGGCGCCCACCACAATGCTGGGCCATTTTTTGGTTGTAGTTGTCATTGCTGTTTAGCAGGCCTGGGCTGGATTTGAGCCCACCAGCTCTGGTGTATGTGGCTGGTGCCTTAGCTGCTTAAATGACAGGTGCTGAGCCTGTGTAGTTTTTGAACATTCAAAACTGGTTATGTGACAACTGTATTTGTTTCATAGTGAATGTCAAAAGCCTTTAAAGTATTTATGAACATTTTAACATTAGTAGTTAACATGAAGAATAAGAAAGGAAGAAAAGAAGCAAGGAATGAAGGTTGGTCTTCAAAGAGGTTTTTCCTCCAAGTATTTTATTTTATTTATTTATTTTGGATGTCTCCTCCAAGTATTTTAATTATAAATTAATTTTCTAAGGTTTTACGTCATTCCTATTAGCAATTAATTTCATATTCTGCCAAAATGAAAACACCCCACCCTCTCCTGGCCTGGCCTGCTTTAAGGACTGAAGGCCATAAGATGAGCCCAGGGAAGCAGTCTCATCCCAGGTGGCAGATGCATGCTTCCCACACAGGCTGCCTGGACCCGGCCCTGTGGGAACTGTCAGTAAGCCCTTTTCAAATGTGTGTGCTCGGGAACTTGCCATGTACTACCATGGGGGCAAACATTGCTCCCAGCCTCCCTGTGGTTCTCTGCCAGACCCCAACCTGGCACTGGCTATTTCGATGTTTTCCAAAGTGTGATGTGTACCTTTACAGCGCAGGAATGTAAGATGGTCTTAGGGAGAACATGGTTGGGCATTTTTTAGTTTAATAGTTGTCTAATGTATATTAGAAAAATGCCATGGTACACTTCAAAACTATTAAGAAATGAGTATAATTGTGATGGATGTGTTACTTAATTCAATGTAAACATTTCGCATTGTATATTGAAGCAGTACCCTGAACCCTATAAATGCATCAATGTACAAAGTTATGATTTAATGAAAAATAATTTTAAAAAAAGTTGATTTTTCTATTTATGGGAGATACATAAAGTTTCCTCTAAAAATAAATTTAAATTAAAAAAGAAAGTCAACTTAATAAAAAAATGTGATAGTACAGGTAATATAAAGATTTGGAAAAAATAATGAGATAGTACGAAGATGACAGACATTTGGGACATGGTGGTTTATGTGGCTTGGGGAGACTGCTAGTTGCTCTTTCTGCCACTGCCTCTTGGATTGGGTATGGCAATGGCACTGGGTTTGGGCAGTGGGATCTGACTGGAAGTGGGCTGTGCAACCTCCAGGCCACCTGCACAAAGGGGCTGCCTAGACTTCCACTTCTCCCCAGGCCTGGAGCTGCTGCTTTCTGCACCTTTATGTGAGAGAGAGATGAACATCTAGTGTGTTTCAACCATTGTTTTTTGTGAGGCCTCTTTGTTATAGCAGCTTACCCTGTATCCTAACTAATGCATTTAACTATAATTTTAACTATGATTTTACCAGGCTCCACCCATTTCAACTCTGTGCACAAACCCGGCTTCAAACAATTCTCTGGTGAAAGTTGCTCCCAGTGAACACCCTGATGTAGCTACTCATTTCTGCATGCTCACGCTGCTTCTTACCATCTGCTGTGGTCTACACGTGTGTCCCTCCCAGATTCCCATGTTGAAACCTAACCCCCAAGCTGGTGCTAGTAAGAGGTGGGGGCTTTGGGAGGTGATTAGGCGACCTCATGAATGGGATTAGTGCCCTTATAAGAGAGGCCTGAGGAAGCTTGTTTGCCCGTGAGGATGCATATGAGCCATCACCTGTTAGCAACAGGCCTGTAGGCACTGAATCTCCTGTACGCCCCAGCCTCCCGAACTGTGAGCGATAAATCCAGGCTGTTTCTAAATTACCCAGTCTGAGGTATTTTATTACAGCAGCCTGCATGGACTAAGGCACCATACTCCAAGAAACTAACCTGAAACTTCATCTGAATTTTACAATCAGAAGACTGATGGATGAGCACGTTTTCTTTTGAAACAGGCTGAAAATAAGGTGCTTTAGAAATCTTAGATACCTTCCTGGTAATAGAGGTCTCTTAGGGAAGAAAGGAGGTTTATTTTTCTCTGGCAGAAGAACGCCAGAGCATAGTGGGCACTTTACTTTCTTGGTAGAGTGTTGGGCACATCTCTTCCCTTTTCACTATTGCTTCTCACCAGGTGGATGCCTATCACCTGTCTGGGTGGCTTGAGGCCCTCCATGGAACAAGTTCTGAAAATGTTTCCTGGAGCAGGGGAATCCGTTTACTATTGCTTTGTAAGCAAACATTGCGTTACAGGTTAAAATAGATGCATGTTAATTTGGTTCTCACTTTAAAACAGTGACTTCAATGTGATGAAAGACCCCACCCGACACCTCTGTCTCTCCTTGCTCAGTGGGGCGTGGATATAGGTCTGACCTGAGGGGATAGAAACTGAGGCACTTGAGCACGGAGACTGGGCTGGGAGGAGTTAAGAGGCTGCACTGGTGGCTGTGGCGGCGGCTGCATGGTCCTGGCTTGCGCTGCTCCGCTATTGCCAAACACACTCAGATTGCCACTCGGTATCTGCAGGAGATGGAATCAGACTCATGACCAAGGAAGGTGCTGGAGTTAACACTTTGGACGTAGGGTGCAATGATTTATTTTCCTAAAAATGAATGCAAAATTATTTTTGTTTCCTAGCATTATCAAGTTATACTCAAGGACATTTTTTTTTTTTTTTTGAGATAGGGGTCTTGTTCTGTTGCCCAGACTGGTGTGCAGTGGTGCGATCATAGATCACTGTAGTCTCAAACTTCCGGGGCAAACTGATTCTCCTGTCTCGGCCTCCTGAGTGGTTAGGACTACAGATATGCACCACTCCTGGCTAACTTCTAGATTTTTTTGTAGAGACAGGGTCTCTCTATGTTGCTCAGGCTGGTCTCAAACTCCTGGCCTCAAGCAATGTTCTAGCTTCAGCCTCCCAAAGTGCTGAGATTATAGGTGTGAGCCACTGTGCCTTACCCCCAAGGCAACTTTAATGAGTGCTAGGTATATTGATTACAGATGATGAAAAATCAGCCCATGAAGCTTGCCTATGGTTTTAAATTATAGAAGCCACATGATAGTTTTAAAGTGTCCCTGGGCGGGGTGCAGTGGCTCACTCCTATGGGAGGCTGAGGCAGGTGGATTGCCTGAGCTCACAGGCTTGAGACCAACCTAAGCTAGAGCAAGACCTATAAAAAATAGCCAGGCATTGTGGCAGGCGCCTGTAGTCCCAGCTATTTGGGAGGCGGAGGCAAAAGGATCATTTGAGCCCAAGAGTTTGAGTTTGCTGTGAGCTATGATACCACAGCAATCTACTGAGGGCGACAAAGTGAGACTCTATCTCCAAAAAAGAAAATAAATAAATAAATAAAATAAAGTGCCCCTAAACAAGGTCATACCATTCAAAGACACTATTACATTATAGTATTTTAAACAATAGCTACTTGAATATAGCTATTTGAATAATATGCATTTCCAAATGGACATGTGGTTATCTTTGATAAGAGTGAAAGAGTAATACTGGGTGGGCATTACTAACCTTAGGATAGCAAAATTTTCAAATAGGAAATATGGCTATTATGTCATCTAACCTTGAAACAGAATTTAGGTGTTAAGTTTGTGATAAATACAATAAATATATTTTAGATATATTTTCTACTTTATGAAATGAGTTACCTAATAAATGAATGAAGTAAGATAACCTACAGACCTCTCTTAGGAAAAGCTATGTGCAAGGCACTGAGTAGACGCCCTTCTGCCCACTTGCTCCCAGTCTCCACCTCCTCTGAGTGGTGGACTGGCAGCTGGCAGAACAACTGAGGTCCAGATTTCCCACTATGTCTATCACTGGGATGGTGGCAACTCAGGGCTGCTGGTAGACAGTGACACTGGGACACAGATGAATGTGGGTCTGTTCCATTGCCCCAAATACCACAGTGCCCACTAGGAGAGAAGTCTTAAAGGCATGTGTGTGTTGACCTCATCCCTAAGAAAATCAGTGAGAAGGGGTGTCGCACAGATGGGAAAGCATTATTTGCATATCATTTCATATTAGGGGATCCAGGAGAGAGAAGTGAGATGAAGCAGCAAACAAAACTTTCAGGTCCTTCCTTTTTTTTCTGTTTGAGACAGATCTTGCTCTGTCACCCAGGCTGGAGTACAGTGGCTCCATAACAGCTCACAACAATGTCAAACTCCTGGGCTAAGGTGATCCTCCTGCCTCAGCCTCTTTAGTAGCTGGGACTACAGGTAAATGCCACCAGACCTGGTTAATTAAAAAAACAAAACAAAACCAGTGACAGGTGCCTGTAATCTCAGCTGCTTGGGAGGCTGAGGCAGGAGGATAGCTTCCATCTAGGAGTTTGCCATTACAGCGGAGCCACGGCACTCCAGCCTGGATGACAGAGTGAGATCCTGTTTAAAAAAAGAAACAAAGAAAGTATTTATTATTTTGATTTTCAGGAGAAAGGGGATGGGCACTACCAGATGTCTGAGTGGGTCTGGCAATGGAAGTCTACTCTGCAATATAGTATATTTTAACTTGCAGTGAGTTGGTACTAAGAGTGCTGAGAACTAAATGTTTCAGTTAAATGTAAGAATAAATATCACTGTGAAGCATCTCCCACTTTGTGGTGAAATTTCAAACTTGTAATTCCACTCTCCACTCCACCAAACCCCCTAAAGGCAGGGACACCCTTATGGCATTTCAGCTACCTTTACACATTCGCTTATATTTTAAAATAGGGTTATTAACTAAAGATAAGAAAGTTTATGTCTTAAACACATTTTTTAAAAGGCAGGTGAGACAAAGACCACATTCTGCTCTCTTCTAACAGCCTTACCTGTCTAGAAGAATTCAAGTTTTGCATGCCCAGCCCTGAGGCAATCCCACCCAGGGCCTGATTGGGGAGTGCACTGTTTGAAAGGGGGAGCTTCAGGCTTGGGGAAGGCAAAAACGGTGAAGTCGTGGGCTCTTCCACAAGGCCGCCATCCTGATTGGAGAAAGAAAGGGTGAGCTGTGTGCAGTGTCCATCAGCGACAAAGCACCAAACAGTTTCCCAAGGAAATAGAAAAAGGTATGGATGAAAAGAATTCAAAGGTCAAAAAAGTGTGGATAAAAAGGGAATGGAGAACATGGGCAAAAGAAAGAGGGGAAAAAGAAAAAGAGAAATAGGATTAAGATGCTGTTTGCACTTAAAAAATTATTTTACAAACATATATGTTAGCTACTAAACTCTCATGCATTATTGGCCCTGCCTTGGATAGGAGTAGGAAGAAAAGGACAAAAACACTGGCAAAAGTCTTATTTGGAAACACGTTACAACCATTTTCAAATAAACAGATTCTTTCTGAGAAGTTAACTACCAAGGCTCTGGGTATACATTAGGTTGAATTCTGCTGGCATTCAGCTGTTTCTGAACTACAAACATAGCAGTTTGATATGGTTTAACCTAATAAGAGTAATTTATAAAATAGAAATCTTATTTTTATTTTTTACATTTATTGAGGTCATACTATACACCAGAACTTTTGCAAAGTTATCTAATGTCATCACAAGCCTGTGGTATTATCCCACATTTTAGAGATAAGAAAATAGGCCAGGGTCCCACACTTAGGGTTGCCACATTTAGCATATAAAAATACAGGATGCTGAGTTACACTGGAATTTCAGATGAACAAATACTTTTTAATATAAATATATTCCCCCAATTATTTTTTGTTTGTCTGAAATTCTGATTTCTTGGGGCAGCTTGTAGCCTGCCCCCACTGAAGAGAGGCGGGAGTGTGCTGGAGCGCAGTGGTGGTGGAGGCCTCAGTTTGGGAACCGATGAGAAGGCCCTAGTGACACTGAGACTCACCAGTGAGCCTCTCTCTCTCTTTTTTTTTTTAACCTGTCTTTGCTTCAATTTTATATTCAAAGTTCAACATTCGGATTTAATTTAAAGTGATACTTTTCCTTCCTTTTTTTTTTTTTTTTTTGAGACGGAGCCTCAAGCTATCCCCCTGGGTAGAGTGCCATGGCATCACAGCTCATAGCAACCTCCAACTCCTGGGCTCAAGCGAGTCTCCTGCCTCCGCCTCCCAAGTAGCTGGGACC
>CAUYQV010112500.1:0-19178 GCA_963574575.1 Galagoides demidoff
TGTTTTGATACAATGACTAAGCAAATGACATGAAATCTATGTTAACCAGCTTGATGAAAGTATTTCAAATTGTATATGAAAACAGCACAATGTACCCCATGTTTGCATTAATGTATACAGCTATCAATTAATAAAAAAATAGAAAAAAAACAAATTATCATATACTTGGTGGCATAAAATGATAGAAATTTGTTGTCTTACAGTTCCAAAGGACAGAAGTCTGATATCAAGGTGTTAGGGTCATATTTCGTCACAGAGCTCTATGGGAAAATCTATTTATTCATTGTTTCTTCCAGGCATTCCTTGGTTAGTACCTGCATCACTCTAATCTCTACCTCTCTTGTCACAATGCTATCTTCCTCTTCTCTCTCTCTCTCCCTGTGTTTAGAGACAGGGTCTTGCAAGTGATCCTCCTGCCTCAGCTTCCTGAAGCTAGGACAGTCACATGCCACCCCACCCAGCTAATTTTTTTTACTTTTTATAGAGATGAGGTCTCACTATGATGCCCAGGCTGGTCTCAAGCTCCTGAGTTCAAGCAATCCTCCTGCTTCAGTATCCCAAAGCACTGGGATTGCAGGCATGAGCCACCCACACTGGCCCTGTGTGTCTCTTTTAAGACATTTGTCATTGGGTTTGGAGCCTACTCCAATAATCCAGGATGGTCTCCACATCTTAAGATTCTTAATTATATCTGCAAAGAGCCTTTTTTCCAAATAAGGTCACATTCACAGATTTCAAAAATTAGGAGATGGACATATTATTTTGGGAACTACCAATTCAACTCATTATACTCACTTTAATGGTCATTATCCTATCCTTGTTATCACCATTATCCAATCAATGGTGCATTGCCTGTGATGGTGATTTCTACATGCAAAGCTGATGAGTATTGAGAAGTTCTCAACAGAGACAGTCCAGTGGTTAATAAGTTAACTAACTCTTGGAGTCACGCAGATCTGAGTTTCATTCCAGTTTTTCCACATAGTAGAAATGTATCTTTGGCAAAGGTGAACTTCTCTATATTTCAGATTCCTCAATTCTAAAGTTAATGTGAGTGTCCAATGGAATAATGCTTGTAAATTACTTAACCTAGGATCAGGCATATTACTGACATTTCATAATTGTTAATTACTCTATTATTATTAATAATTATTATGAGCTTATTATTTTTCACTGGTTTCAGGCTACCTGAGGTGTCAAGCTTTTATCATTCCCTGGAAATTTAGTTGAAACCAACATATGTTTATTGAATATTTACTGCGCACCATACACTATCATATATAAATAGGTATAAATAGTAAACAAAACAGACGTTGGCTGCCCTCACAGACTTTAGAGTGTGATGGCATCAGTGGTTAATAAAACATAGAATTATAATACAATATTGACATTATGACAATTGGGGAATTATAGGAACCTGAGGTGTATATACAGAGGGTGCCTAAAATGTATACATTTTAAGAAAGGAAAAAACTGGATGAAAATTATAATACTCAATTAATGTTTGACTGCTGCAATTACAAGAGATAGAAGATACAATGTATAAGGTAACAAACATTATCAGTATATATGAAGTATTATAATTTTCATCCAGTTTTTCCCTTTCTTAAAATGTGGGTACATTTTTTGGCACCCTCTGTAGAAAGGTCACCCAACCCAGACAAAATTCTGGATAGAGTCAGGGGAACTTTGTATATGTAGCAAAAGGCCCGGGAGTTGAGTTGGACTCATAAGCCCCGCTATGCCTGAGGAACTGGTGCTCTATTGGTATGTGTTGCTTTTATCTGAAGGATGTGGAACAGTGAGGAGATGTGTGCTCTTTGTGCCTAAAGAGAAAGACTGAAAAATGAGGAGGCATCTTACTCTAAGTACCTTAAGGAGATCTCTTTAGGAGAAAATCTGAAGATCAAGATTTTAGGGCAAAGTAGTTTATTTAGGAGGTAATCCCAAGAAATATTGAAAAAGGACTTGGGAAGTGAGATAGGTGAGGAGAGAGTTAAACCACTGTGGTTAATTAGAGCTTCATTATATTGAGGAACTCTAGAACAGTCAATGTAGAATACAAATAGCAGAGTTCTCTACACCTACTCCCATGTTTCATTGATTGAAGACTATGCCCAAGAAGCTTGCCCACAAGCAGGCAGGCAGGCTATTGAAGAAGCTTCACCCAAAGAGGTGCAGATGTTGGCAGTTGGTAAGGGCTGTTGGGAAGTGGGCAGGATACAGGTAGCATGTGATGTGGGAGGAAAACATGGTGTGTTCCCCAGCTTGTTACCAGTGACAACGCCTGAGGCCCAAAAGCAGAGGGGAGATCCCAGGAGAAATTACAAGAGGTCCTTTTATGAGGGTCCATGTATTACTTGTGGGAACAAACATTGCTTCTTAGAGACCAGGTGACAAAATGCAGCACAAGCTGGGAAGACAGGCTTTTTCCACATTAGAACACAGTGTGGCATATCAGAGTAAGGACTTATAATGAACCAGTTCTGTTCAAACACCTCATAGTTCACAGCTTAGGGGTGAAGTGAAAGCTGCTCCCTTGGCATGAAAAATTACACTTTTCTGGAAGACTGGGGCAATGGTGAGAAGAAGGCTGTTTTTGGCTTCCTCGTACTGGGGCCTCCAAACTAAGACTAGTACGGTAGAGGTCTCTTTTTTTTTTTTTTTTTTGAGACAGAACCTCAAGCTGTCCCCCTGGGGAGAGTGCCGTGGCATCACAGCTCACAGCAACCTCCAACACCTGGGCTCAAGCGAGTCTCCTGCCTCAGCCTCCCAAGTAGCTAGGACCACAGGCACCTGCCACAACGCCTGGCCATTTTGTGGTTGCAGCCATCATTGTTGTTTGGTGGACCCAGGCTGGGGATTCAAACCTGCCACCTTAGGTGTATGTGGCTGGCACCTTAGCTGCTTGAGCCACAGATGCTGAGCCGGTAGAGGTCTTACATACAAAATTCTTATAGCAATCCTGAGAAATAACTGGGGAGACTCTGGGGAGAAAGGTGTCCTGGTGCAGATGAGGGGAGCAAAGCAGTGAGATTTGAGTTTCTACTGTTTATACATAAAAAATTGTGCAGCTGATGGAAATTTAGGTTACATGTGATTCCCCTCCATAATAGAGTACTGATGTTTATAGACTGCCTATTATTATGCCAAGAATTGTATATATCTTATATAATTTATTCATTTTGATTAATTTAAAATATAGGCAAGAAAACTGAGGTTAAGTGAAGGGAAATGTGTAGCTATGTACACAGCTTGTGGCAGACCCGTTATTGAGCCCTAACTTGTCTGGCTTGAGAACTTAATGTTTTTCACACTCTTGCCTTATAATTGCAGGTTATACAAACAAACACATATGCATGTGCAGGTGTGCACATACAAACAGTTTGAACCTGGAAATAGATTCCACATTAATAATAACCTGGAGAAACTGAAACTGTAGCCATTTATTTAGATTTATATGAGATACTTAAGTTATTCTAGAGATGTTTTAAGGGACAACCTCAGCAGAATTTAAAACAGGAAACAGAACTGAGGACAAAGGGAGTAAATATTATTATTGTTCATTGAAGTGAAGAAATAAGATAAGATAAATGAAAGACTTCTTTGCCTTTTCTTCTAAAGTAAATAATAGCTATTTGCTTTACACTGACTTTTTTTACAGAGTGGTGGATGAAATCTGACTCCATTAAAGGATCACTTTTATGACTAGGATATACAGAATTTGGGAATTTCTTTAGGGCTACAAATTCTTTATTTCTTTTCTTTTTTTTTTTTTGAGACAGTTTCACTTTGTCACTCTCAGGAGGGTGCTGGGGTGTCATAGCTCATAGCAACCTCAAACTCTTGGGCTCAAGCAGTCCTCTCATCTCAGCCTCCCTAGTAGCTGGGACTGCAGGTGCCCACAAACTGTTTGTATGTGCACACCTGCACATGCACATGCGTTTGTTTGTATAACCTGCCCCCCATGACTTTTAGAGACAGGGTCTGACTCTTGCTCAGGCGGGTCTCAAAGTCCTGAGTTCAGATGATCCACCAACCTCGACCTCCCAGAGTACTAGGATAACAGGCATGAGCCAACAGCTCATCCTACAATTTTCTAAAATGAATACCCCAGCCATTTAGAAAGCTAACAGAGACCAAGTGCTATTAGTGGATCTCAGAATTTTGCTAGAGGTTCTAGCAGTGTCTCTCTGGCTACTGTTTATATAAATCATATAATTGACTGTATTTGGGGAGTTGAGTCCAAATATTAGTCCAGGATCCCTTTGAGTAAAAGCGGCAAGGAAAAGAGAGAAATGGGAATAGGGATGTGGGAGTGAAAAAACTTACACTCTCAGTTATCTGGAGTAAGCAAAATCCAAGTGTGTCTAGTAAGGTATTTAAAGAAATTATTGGGTCTTTTTTAAAAAATCCATTTAGCCAATATGTCTTTTGATCAGATAATTTAATCTGTTTACATTCAAGGTAATTATTGTTAGGTGGAGATACACCACTGCCATTTTGTTCATTTTTTATAGTCATTTTGTGTATTCATTCTTTTTTCATTCTTATTCTTTCTCCTTTCTTTCATGCTTGCTCTCTCTCATTATCTTCCTTTGTGGTTATTTTCTCTAGTAGTATGTTTTGATTCCTTGCTTTTTATTTTTTATCTATAGGTTTTTGCTTTGTGGTGGCTATAAGGCTTACAAAAAACATCTTATAGTTAATAACAGGTTATTTTAAGCTAAAACCAAGTGATTCACTTCACCTATAAGGACACACATAGACGAAAGTGAAGGGATAGAAAAAGATATTGCATGTAACTGGAAACAAAGAAAGCAGATGTAGCTATACTTATATCAGATAAAACTTATATCAGATAAAATAGGCTTTAAATCAGAAACTGTAAAAATAGGCAAATAAGGGCATTATATGATGATAAAGAAGTCAGTTCAGTAAGGGGACATAACAATTGTAGATACACTGTGTATGCACCCAATATCAGAACACCTAAATATGTAGTAAATACATAAACCTAATAGTAATCTGACAAAAGAGAAAGAGTGCAATACAATAATAGTAGGAGACATTAATGACCCACTTTCAGCAATGGATAGATGATTGAAACAGAAAATCAATAAGGAAACATCCAACTTAAACACTATTCTGTCTAGACCAAATGAACCTAATAGACGTATGAAGAATATACCATACAATAGCTGTGGAATACACATTTTTCTCAACTGCACATGGAATATTCTCTAGAATATATAATACATATATTAAACTAAAAGACAAGTCTTTATACATTTCAGAAGGTTAAAATCAAATCAAGTATCTTTTTTGACAACAATGATATAAAAGTAGAAATCAGTTAATAGGAGGAACTCACAAATACTTGGAAACTAAACAACACACTCCTGAACAACTAATGGGTCAAGGAAGAAATTAAAAGAGAAGTTAAAAAATTCCTTGGGACAAGTGAAAATGGAAATATAACAAATCAAAACCTATGGATATAGCAAAAGCAGTTCTCAGAGAGAAGTTTATAGTAATAAACAACTAATCAGAAAAAGAAGATCTGAAATCAGTAACTTAACTTTTCACCCTAAGGAAATAGAAAAGCAAGCACAAATTAAGAGTAAAATTAGTAGAATAAAGGAAATAATAAACATCAGAGTAGAAATAAATGTAATAGAAACTAAAAAAAAATAGAAAAGATCATCAAAATAAAGAGTTGGTCTTTTAAAAAGATAAACAAAATCTACAAGTTTTTAGCTAGATTAACCAAGAAAAAAAAAGAGAGAGGAGTCAAATAAATAGAGTTAAAAAAAAGAGACATTATAACTGATACCACAGAAATACAAAGGACTGTGAAAGACTATTATGAACAATTATATGCCAACAAATTGGATAACCTAAAAGAAATGGATAAATTCCTGTACCACACACAATGTATCAAATTGAATTATGAAGAAATACAAAATCTGAGTGGACTAATAATGAGTAAGGAGATTGAAAGAGTAATAAAAAGTCTCCCATAAATTAAAAGCCCAAAACTGGATGACTTCACTGCTGTTTCTACTAAACATTTAAAGAACTAACACAAATAATTCAAAGTTCATACAAAAAATAGAAGAAGAAGGAATACTTTCACACTAATTTTACAAGATCAGCATTATCCTGTTATGAAAACCTGACAAGGACACAGCAAAAAAAAAACAAAAAAACAAAAAAAAAAACCCAGAAAACCATAAGCCTATATCCCTGATGCACGGAGATTTTAAAATCCCTAACAAAATACTAGTAAACCAAATTCAATAACATATATAACAACATCATCTACCATGATCAAATGAGATTTATCCCACAGATACAAGGATGACTCAATGTATGTAAATCAATAAGTGTGATACATCACATTAACAGAATGAAGGACACAAACTATCTGATCATTTCAATAGATGTAGAAAAAACATTTAACAAAATTCAACATCTCTCAAGATAAAAACCTTCAACAGATTAGATATAGAAGGAGTGTACCCAACACAAGGTCATATATGACAGACTCACAGCTAACATCATACACCATGGGGAAAAGTTGAAGGTTTTTTCTCTAAGGTCTGGAACAAGAGAAAGATGCCCACTCTCATCACTTATATTTAACATAGTACTGGAAGTCCAAGGTGAGATAAATTAGGCAAGAGAAAGAAACAAAAGGAAAGAAAGAAACAGATTGGAAAGAAAGAATTTAAACTGTCCCTCTTTCTAGGTGGTACAATCTTATATATAGAAAACTAAGAAGATTCCACCTAAAAACTGATAGAACTAGTAAATGAATTTATTAATAGTAAGTTACAAAATACAAAATCAATATGCAAAAATCACAGAATTTTTATACACTAATAGCAAACTATCTGAAAAAGAAATAAAGAAAGCAATTCCATTTACCATGGCTACAAAAATTAAAATTTGTAGGAATAAATTTAATCAAGGAGATGAAAGATCTCTACACTGAAATCTATAAAAGATTTCATCTATAAATTGATGAAAGAAATTGAAGAAAACACACATAAATGGAAAAATATCATGTATTCATGGATTGGAAGAATTAAAATTGTTAAAATGTCCCAAATCAATCTATAGATTGAACACAATCCCCATAAAAATTCCAGTGACATTCTTCACAGAAACAAACAATCCTAAAATTTGTATGGCACCACAAAAGACCTCAAATAGCCAAAGCAATTTTAAGCAAAAAGAACAAAGCTGTGGACATCACACTACTTGACTTCAAAATATACTGCAATCCTTATAGTAACTAAAATAGCATGGTACTAGCACAAAAACAAAAACATAGACCAAAGGAACAAAACAAGGAACCTAGAAATAAATCCATGTATTTATAGCTAACTGATATTTTTAGTTTGTTTTTTGTTTCAATACTCATTTTTAAATTTCAGAATATTATGGGAGTATAAACATTTTGGTTATATGACCAAATGTTTGGTTATATATATTTTTTTTATCAATGAGAGGTACTCCATAGTTTACATATACCACATTTTATTAATCCACTCATGTATTGATGGGCACTCGGGTTGATTCCATGTCTTTGCAATTGTGAGTTGTGCTACAATAAAAATGCAGATGCACATGTCTTTTTGACAAAATGACTTTTTTTTTTTCCTTTGGGTAAATACCCAATGATGGAACTGCTGGATCAAATGGTAGGTCTACTTTTGGTTCTTTGAGGTATCTCCATACAACTTTCCATAGAGGTTGGACTTGTTTGCAGTCCCATCAACAGTGTAAAAGTGTTCTGTTCTCTCTGTATCCACACCAGCATCTGTTGTTTGGGACTTTTTGATAAGAGCCATTCTCACTGGAGTTAAGTGATAATCTTATTGTGGTTTGCATTTCCCTGATGATTAGAGATGTTGAGCATTTTTCATATGTTTATTCCAGTGACTATTGGTCATTAGTCTATTGTCTTAAAAACTTTCTGTTCATGTCTTTTGCCCACTTTTTATGGGGTTGTTTATTTTTTTCTTGCTGATTTGTTTGAGTTATTATAGAGTCTGATTATCAGCCCTTTGTTGGATATATAGCATGCAAATATTTTCTCCCTGGATCAGTGCCTGTAGTACAGTGGTTACGGTGTCAGCCACATACACCAAAGGTGGCAGGTTCAAACCCAGCCTGGGCCAGCTAAACAACAATGACAACTACAACAACAACAACAAAAATAGCTGGGTGTTGTGGTGGGTGCCTGCAATTCCAGCTACTGGGAAGGCTGAGACAAGAGAATTGCTTAAGCCCAAGAGTTTGAGGTTGCTGTAAGCTGTGACACCATGGCACTCTACCCAGGGTGACATAGTGAGACTGTCTAAAAACAAATAAACAAACAAACCCCCCTGCAAACCCAAATATTTTTTCCCATTCTGTAGATTGTTTATTCACTCTATTGTTTCCTTGGCTGTTTAGAGCTTTTAATATAATCAGGTCCCATTTACTAATCTTTGTTGCTGCTGTGATTGCCATTGGGGTCTTCTTTATAAATTCTTTTCCTAGGCTGGTATCTATAAGAGGTTTTACAATATTTTCTCCTAGAATTCTTATAATTTCATATCTTAGTTTTAAGGCTGTTACCCAAATGAATTAACTTTTGCGAGTGGGCAAACTGACTTTTGACAAAGATGCCCAGACCACATAATTGGAAAGGATAGTCTCTCAAGAAATGGTGTTAGGAATACTGGATATCTACATGCAGAAGAATGCATCTGTCACCATATATAAAAATTCACTCAAAATTAAAATTAAAAGCTCGGTGCCTGTGGCTCAAGTGGCTAAGGCACCAGCTGCATACACCTAACGTGGCGGGTTCAAATCCAGCCTGGGCCCACCAAAACAATGACGGCTGCAACCAAAAAATGGCCGGGCGTTGCGTTGGGCACCTGTGGTCCCAGCTACTTGGGAGGCAGAGGTAGAAGACTTGCTTGAGCCCAGGGGTTGGAGGTTGCTGTGAGCTGTGATGCCATGACACTCTACCCAGGGGGATAGCATGAGGCTCTGTCTCAAAAAAAAAAATTAAAATTAAAGACTTAAATTTAAGACCCATAATTATGCAACTATTGGGAGAAAATATAGGGGAAAATCTCTAAGACATTTGCCCAGGGAATAATTTTTT
Organism: Galagoides demidoff; assembly: GCA_963574575.1. Lineage (NCBI taxonomy): Eukaryota > Metazoa > Chordata > Mammalia > Primates > Galagidae > Galagoides > Galagoides demidoff. The sequence continues at coordinate 9,173 of CAUYQV010112500.1, forward strand.
GAATATGACCTCAAGAACAAAGGTAACAAAAGCAAAAATAGACAAATGAGATTATATCATGGTAAAAAGCTTCTATACAGGAAAAGAAACAAACAACAGAGTAAAGAGACAACCTAAAGAATCTGATATGGGGTTAACAACCAAAACATACAAGAAACTAACTTGGCTTGGCATCTGTGGCTCAAGTAGCCAAGGTGCCAGCCACATATATCTGAGCTGGTGGGTTTGAATCCAGCCTGGGTCTGCCAAACAACAATGATGGTTGCAACCAAAAAATAGCTGGGTGTTGTGGCAGGTGCCTGTAGTCCCAGCTACTTGGGAGGCAGAGGCAGGAGAATCACATGAGCCCGGGAGTTGAAGGTTGCTGTGAGCTATGATGCCCTAGCATTCTACCTAGGGCGACAGCTTCAAGGCTGTCTCAAAAAAAAGAAAAGAAAAAAAGAAACTAACTCAATAGAAAGAAAACAATCAACTCAACAAAACAACAAAAGGGAGCAAAAGACCTAACTAGATATTTCAATGAAAGAAACAAACAACAGAGTAAGGAGACAACCTAAAGAATAGAGTGAATATTTGCAAACTATGCATCTGATAAAGGGTTAACAACCAAAACATATAAGAAACTAACTCAATAGCAAGAAAACAATCAATTCAACAACAACAAAAAGGAGCAAAAGACCTAACTAGATATTTTTCAAAAGAAGACATACAAATGGCCGGCAGATATATGAAAAAATTCTTAGCATCACTAATCAAAAGGGAAATGCAAATCAAAGCCATAATGAGATATCACTTCACATGTGTTAGAATGGCTATTATGAAAAAGACCAAAGATAACAACCATTGAGGAGGATGTGGAGAAAAGGAAACCCTTGCACACTGTTAGTGAGAATGTAAATTAGTACAGCAATTATGGAAAACAGTATGGAGATTTCTTAAAAATTAAAAATAGAACTACCATAGAATCCAGCAATCCCACTACTGAGTACAAAGAAAATGAAATCAGTATGTCAAAGAGATATCTGTAGTCCCATGCTTTTTGCTGCATTTTCATAATAACCAAGATATGGAATCAACCTAGGAGTCCATCAGCAGATAAATATGTAAAGAAAATGTGGTATACATACACATTAAAATAATAATCAGCCACAAAGAAGGAATTCTGTCGTTTGCAGCAACATGGAAAACCTGAAAGATATTATATTAAGTGAAATAAACCAGTCCAGAAAGACAAATACTGCATGTTCTCACTCATATGTGGAATGTAAAAAAAGTTGATCTCATAGAATTAAAGAGTAGAATCATGGTTACCAGAAGCTGAGGTGGTTGGGGTTGAATAAACACATGCAGAAAACATAAACCCTAACCTTCCATAATGAGAGTGTATCCTCAAGGAATGGAAAGTAATTTTAATATTATCATAAATGATACATAGTTAATAAAATTATATCACAGATACTCCTTATCTGCCCAGCAGTATAATTTGTCATGTATCACCTCTCTTAATTATCTCAAGGGCACCACAAAGTAGGCTTTATTTTCAGATGAAGAAACTGGGGCTGAGAGAAAGAATTTATACAGTCCAAAGTCTCACAGCTTCTTAATGGTGGAGTTGAAATTTGAACTCAAGATGTTAGACTTCAGAACTTGCTTTCCAAGATGAACGTGTTATACTGCTTTTCTGTATGCTAAAATATGAGCACAGTCCTAGTCATAAAATGTTTTTTTCTCTTAAATGTAGGGTTGCATAAATTATTTTTGGACTATCTGTTCCTTCTTAGCACTAATAGCCTTTGTGAATAAATTTCTGAAATATTTATTTGATTCATGCCTTCCTGCTGGGTTTTAAGGTCAATGATGCTGTGCTCTGTCTTTTTGTCCACCTCTGTAGTCCCAGTACAAGTGCAGTCAGTACAGAGTGGGCATTCAGGAATTTTTGTTGATTAAATACATGATCCCTTCCTCTATTTCTCTTTGTCAGTGGGGGAAAAAATCAAGTTACTGAATAAAGTAACATGATTATAATTGATTGGGAGGATACACTCTCATTATGGAAGGAGGTTAGGGTTTATGTTTTCTGCACTAAAACCATGGTGCCCTGTCCTGATAGATCTTAACACTTAGAATATCTCATTATTGAGGAGGCAACATTCGTTAGCTGCCTTATTTTAGGCAGAATATCAACCCTTAGAAGTGAATTATGTTTTCATATTCATAGAGTTCAGAAATGTACCTTTTGAAGTGTTCATGGGGGTGGTGTGTTAAATGTACTTTTAAAAAGCTGCACTCAAAGGAACTAATTTGGATTTTTCATTTGGCTGACAAGCCTTTCCTAGGTGGGACTGAAACACTAACAAATCTCCTCTTTCAGTAGTAATATATACATATCATAGGGTGCTATACTTGAAATACCTCTGTATGTCCCTTTTCTTCCCTTGGAAGCTTAGGAAAGGAGCCCTGTGTTTGATCCTTTCACATTCTGTAGCTTTAGAAACTATAAAATGTTTTGAGGACATTTATTCATAGTATCCAAGATGAGTTTTATGTAGTACCTAGGAAATCTCTAGTACATAGTAGGTACTCAATAAATGCTGCATAACTGAATGAATAAATTCATGAAGATATGATTCAAATCAACTTGGTATGATTTAAAGAGACAGAATACTCTCTACCCTCTGCCTGAAAATGATAAAAACTCCCATACGCATGCATTTTTTTTTTTTTTGGGTGAGGCTGAAGTTTTGAAAGGCAGTTAGAATGCAAGTATACCTAATGACTTTCTAACCCACTACCTTGAATTAGTATTCCACACATAGAGCTTTCCAAGCTCTAGATGAAAAGGAAGATTCAAGAAAATGAAACACACTATAAGCCCATTTTGATGAGGAGTAGGGAATGTGAGGAGATGCAAAGCAGCTCTGTCTAGGATAGGAAATCAACAGGAGGGAGAGTACCATAATATGATTTCAGAAGAGTAGGATAAGGGGCCTGTGGAGACACCACAAGGCACATCCTGGCTTCCCATTCACCATCTGGGTCTACCTAGATTGTCACAGACAGCGAACAGAGCAGGACTGTAGCCTAAAGGGACAGACTGTAGTCCATGACTTTAGCACAAGTATTTTTGATTTGGGTAGAGTGTCATGTGTATATCTCTTGTAAACGTGGGACTAAATGCTTGGCAATTCTAGCAATATCAGCCTTGTTAACAGTGAGCTAAACATTTGCTGTACTAGCCAGCCTCTAAGGAACACTGTGTTAATCCTTCTGTCTTGGTATTTAAGTCTTGTGTTGACTCTTCTACACCAAAAAGGCATTGCAAAGTGATAGCGTGTGACCTCAGAGGTCAGATCCCAAAAGACAACCCAGCTGCCATCTTGATCTCTTAGAAAGCCTTGCTCTGGAGAAAGCTAGCAACCATGTCATGAGGGTACACATACAGCCTTATATAGATGACCATGTGGAGAGGAACTAAGGCCTCCCATCAACAGCCAGCACCAACTTATTAGGTGTGTGAGTGAGTCACCGTGGAGGTGGATGCTCCAGCCACAGTCAAGTTTTTATCTAGATTGAACCCCTGGCTGACATCTTGAGTACAACATCCTGAGAAACCTGAGCTAGAACCACTGAATCAAGCTGCCCCCAGATTCTTGACATCCAGAAACTGTGGACAGTATTAAAAATTTATTGTTTTAAGACATTAAGTCTGGAGTGATATTTTTACAGAGTGTTAGAGACTAATACATTTTCTTTGCCTTAAAGTCTGTGATTGTAATTGCCATTATGCCTTTGTCAAGTAGATATCAAGTCTTGTAGATCTTTGTAAAGGTGGTGATTTGTTTGAAAATATTCTAAAATTGGAAGATGATGATAGCTGCACAGTAAATTTCAGTAAATTTACTAAAAATAATTCAGTTGTACACTTAAAATTTAAAGTGTGTGAATTCTATGGTATACAAATTATCTCTCGATAAATTTAGTTCTAACAGAAAACAAATCCCCCATTTGGGCACAGAACACGTGTCAGCCTACTTTAGCATATTAGCCAGTGGTTACTGCCCTTAAGGCATGCCTGTGGAGGCATCTCTTTATATACAGTTAATATCTGCAATAGTTGTAGCATTTATTGAGTTCTTACTCTAAGCCATGACTTTTGGATTGTTTATTCTTTACACACAACTGATTTTCATATAGTGGTATTATATCCAGAAATCTTGTTGAACTTGTTCTAACAGCACTTTGAGACATCCTTAGGATATTCTATACCTAGAATTATGTTATTTGTGAACTTGTACTTCTTACTTTCTATCCCGAATGCCTTCTACTTCTTTTTCCTTACATGACTGTACTGCCCAGATCTCTAGTGCAATGTGGAGTAGAATTGGTAAAATGGATATCATTTCCTTCATTCTGCTCTTAGGGGAAAGACTTCATTCTTTCACCATGAAATAAGGTAGTAGCTATAGGTTTTTTTTATAGATACCCTTTCTTGGGTGGAGAACTTTCTTTTGTTTCAAGTTTGTTGAGTGTTTTAGCTATGAAAGTTTGCTGAATTTTGTGAAATGCCTGTTCTGTATTTGTTATATTAATTGAATTTTGGTTTTAAAACAACCTTGAATTCCTGGAAGAAACCCCACTTGGTCTTGTTCAAAGCAAGAATGTGTATTTGTGTCTTATGTTGTTGTTTAGTGGAGTGTTTTGTAGATATCAGTTAGGTTAAGTTGTTTAATAGTATTATACATATAAGGCACAACAAGGCATAGATCCTTGCTGATTTTTTAGTCTAGTCATTCTACCAGTTATTGGGAGTCAATTTTTTAAGGATTCAAATTTATTGTTGAATTGTGTATTTCTCCATTTTTGTTTCATGTATGCTGTAGGCACAATAATGGCTCCCAGATATGTCTGAGTTATAATCCCTAGAATCTGTGACTATGTTATGGCACAAAAGAATTAAGGTGGGAAATGGGATTAAGATGGCTAATCAACTGACCTTAACAACATCTGAAGTAGCTCTTAGTCTATTAAAATAAACATAAATGAATATAAAATGAATCATCGTTCCTTCCTGCCCACAAAACCACACAACCGAAACTGAATTAGAAAACTACACTATCTTTATAGAGTGAGGGAACAAGATCCAGTATCCCATTCATTATGTCAAGAAGCAAAAGATTTGGGCTCTTGTTCACCCCTTTGTGTGACATTGAGCAGATTACTCAATTTCACTGGGCTTCAATTTTATTTATTTATTGATCTTTTATGTTTTGAAAGAGTCTCACTCTGTCACCCTCAGTAGAGTGCTGTGGTATCACAGCTCATTGCAACCTCAAACTCTTGGGGTCAAGTGATACTTTTGCCTCAGCCTCCCAAGTAGCTGGGACTATAGGCGCCCACCACAACACCCCCAGCTAGTTTTAGAGACTAGGTCTCACTCTGGCTCAGGCTGTTCTCGAACTGGTGAGCTCAGGTGATCCATCCACCTCGGCCTCCCAGAGTGTTAGGATTACAGGTGTAAGACACCATGCCCGGCCACTGGGCCTCAATTTTAAATCTTTAAAATATTTTACACGTATTACAGGATAACACCATGTATATATTAAATACGTGAGCTCCTCAAATAGATGGCAAAAAATAGAGATAAAATAATCTCAAACTTATTTTATGCAATAAGAGAGGTGGTGTGTTTGAAAACATTCACTGTGTGGTCACTGGGAAGCAGCAACTCTTTTTCATAAAAATACCAAAGGTTAAAACACGGGGAAAAGCTTGAGATTGCTTTATATTTTGCAACAAATGACATTTGCAACCAATTCTCGTTGTCTTTCACATTCTGTACATTTAGTTCTGAGGGAGAATTGCTTTACTTAGGCTTCTGAAAACCTTTTTGCTGCCATGGTGAAGTGGAAACTCCTCCCCCACCTCCATCTCTTTATCATTATTTGACTTGAAAAATTGAAGATATTATCTTAGCATCGTTTCTGTGACTTTAATGTTGAGAGTGAGCCTTTCGGAAACTCCAAAGACCATTTCCTATTCTGAAATCCCTCTCTGTGTTCTTAATTTGGCCTTGCTACTGTCGCCTGCAATCCAGGGTGTTCCTCTCCTCACTTCATCCCTGCTAACACACACCTACTTGCACAGTTCACACCCGCACAATGATTCCAACATAAAGTGTAGGCTTGTGAAGTGCAGACTTTTTGAAAACTACAAAAGCAGATATCAAGGCAATCCCCAGTTACATAAATTGCAAAGCCTGGTACAAAATAAAAAGGTGGGGCCCCTTGTTGAAAAATCAGGAACAAAGTACATTAAAGGTACTAAAATATAAAGCTTTATCCTCTCTTCCATGGTCTCTCTTTCTCAACTTGTCATGATGTCTTTTATTTGCTATTTAATGTGGTCCTACATGAAGAAAAGATTGAAATTTGAATTACTAGCATGAATTTGATAGTTAATTTTTATATTAGCCAATGTTACTTTTTAAGTTAGACTATAAGAGCATTTAACTTGTATACAGAATCACCAAAATTATGCAGTTAGTATTTTGTAGCTCCTACATGTATACATGTATATTCTTACCAGAACAGTGGAAATACCATCCAAAACAAAGCCAAATATTTTTTATTCTACTTCTTGATATGCACACACTCTACCACCGCTCTCCATCTTTGGCTTACTGATGAGCTATGGATTGTCCTATCTTTCCTTTTCCTGTTATCATTTTCAGAGTAAGTGGTTAGCTACTAAAGGGTAAGATAGGATATAATAAGGTCTCTTGATTGTTTGCATTTCTTAGAACACCATTGTTGTCTTAGCAAGTTCTGGTTCAAATGGTAAACATGGCTTCTCAGGAACTATCACTGCCTCTACTTAGTTGGAGATGTGGGATCCATACCTTGACTCATGTAGATCCACTGAAATTCTGTGCTCATGAAGCATCGTGAATATTCTATGTGAATGTAGTGGCAAGAACCAGTGCACATGTTGCCCATATCTTCTCTGCTCACACTCATGCTCCATTTACTTACAAAACACAAGTTCGAAAATATAATTATTAAGAATTTTGAGGGTGGTGCCTGTGGCTCAGTGGGTAGGGTTTGGCTGAGGGTGGCAGGTTCAAACCCGGCCCCAGCCAAACTGCAGCAAAAAAATAGCCAGGTGTTGTGGTGGGCACCTGTAGTCCCAGCTACTAGGAGGCTGAGGCAAGAGAATTGCCTAAGCCCAGGAGTTGGAGGTTGCTGTGAGCTGTGACGCCACAGCACTCTACCAAGGGCAATGAAGTGAGACTCTGTTGCTATAAAAAAAAAAAATTGAGACAGCAACAACCAGGCATTAAACCAAGCACAAGACCCCTCTGAATATAAAGCCGTGTGTGACTGCACAGGTCACACATCCATGAAGGTAGTCCTGAGACAATCATTCCCTTCATTTTCCTTCCCTTTAGCAAGCATGCCAGCTTTGCAGCTTGCTTCCTCTTGGAATTATTTTTGAAGTAGTTTATAAATGTGCATCTATATCCTTCACTGTCAGTTGGCATGCCAAGGGACACATGCTCAAGTAGGAGTGCTCTTTTTCCTCATTTGCCCCTACAAATTTTGCTGAAGCTGGATGATTTAGGAGGCATTCTGGAAAATAATATCCCAGCCTTTTGCAATCCCCTGTACCAAGAAGTTGCATTGTTGGGTTCAAAGGATGCCAAAAGTAGCCTGAGGATTTTTGCCTTGATCTCACCCAGGAGGCCATATTCCTTCCTTAGAACAGGTTGTTGTTGGCAAACATTCCTACTTCATCTATTTTTTCTTTTATTATACTATTATTTACTAGATTTTTAATAACAGTTTTTTTTTTTGAGATGTGATTCACATACCATAAACTTCATTCTTTTGAGGTGTATGATTCAATAGTTTTCAGTGTATTCACAAAGTTGTACAACCATCGCTATTATCTAATTCCAGAACATTTTATCCTCTGCAAAAGAAACTTTATCCATAGTAGGAACCATGCCCTACTTCTTCCTGTAGCATCTGACAGCCACCAATTCACTACCTGTCTCCACTCATTTTCTTATTCTGGAATTCAATATAAATGGAACTGTATAATATGTGGCCTTTATGGCTTCTTTAGTTAGCATAATAGTTTATCATGTTATGGCATATATTAGGATGTTATTACTTTTTATGATTGAACAATATTCCATTGTGTGGATATACCACATTTCGTTTATCCAGTCATCATTTAGGGTGTTTCCAACTTTCGGCTATTATGAAAAATGATGCAATAAACATTCACGTACAAGTTTTGTGGAGACATGTTTTCTGTTCTGTCAGGGATATTATTAGGAGTGGAACTTCTGGGTCATATGATAACCCTGTGATCAACTTTGTGATGAACTGCAAGACTGTTTTCCACTGTGGCTGTATCATTTTACATTTCTACCAGCAAGATATGAAGGTTCCAATTTCTCCCCATCCTTCTCAACACTTATTATCTGTCTTTTTGAACAGCCATTCAGGTGAGTGTGAAACCACCATCTATTGTGGTTTTTATTTTTATTTATCTAATGACTAATAGTATGTTTATTGACCATGTATACATATTCTTTGGAGAAATGGCTATTCAAACCTTTCCCCAATTTTAATTAGGTCATTTGTCTTTTTCTTTTTTAAAGTTTGGAACAATATGAGCTTTTTAAAAATTCAGATTAATATGAGGGTTTTTTAAAAAATTGGATTAATATAAGGGTATTTTTTATGTTGTACCTTGTGTTGTAACCTCTTTCGTTAAATATATTCTTTGGTTTTTTTTTTCTTTCATTCTTTTTTTTTTTTTTTTTTTTGACACAGAGTCTCACACAGCTCACAGCAACCTCAAACTCTTGGGTTTAAGTGATTGTCTTGCTTCAGGCTCCCTAGTAGCTGGGACTATAGGTGCCTGCCACAATGCCCGGTTTTTTTTTTGTTGCAGTTGTCATTGTTTAGCTGGCCCAGGTGGGATTCTAACCCACCAGCCTCGGTGCATGTGGCTGGCACTGTAACCACTATGCTACAGCACTGAGCCATTTTTTTTTTTTGAGACCTTCTCTGTTGCCCTGGGTAGAGTGCTGTGATGTCATCATAGTTCACAGCAACCTTAAACTCTTGGACTCAAGCAATCCTCTTGCCTCAGCCTCCTACATACCTGGGACTACAGGCATGCACCACCACATGCCTGACTAGTTTTTCTATTTTTAGTAGAGACAGGGTCTTGCTCTTGCTCAGTTGGTCTCAAATTCCTGAGCTCAAGCAATCCACTCACTTTGGCCTCCTAGAGTGCTAAGATTATAGGTATGAGACACCATGTTTGGCCTCTCTTTTTTATTCTTTTTTTGCTGCTCTAAATAGAATTGTTTTCTTAATTTCATTTTCAGATTGTTCATTGTTAGTGTATAGAAATGGAAATGATTTTATATATTGATTGTGTATCTTGCAATATTACAAAACTCATTTATTAGTTCTAATAATTTTAGTGTCAATGTCTTATAATTTTCTGTATGTAAGACCTTGTTTTCTGTGAGTATAGTTTTACTTCTTCCTTCCCAATCTGTATGTATGTATTTTATTTCTTTTTCTTGCCTAAATTCCCTGGCTATAGCCTTCATTATGATATTGAAAATAGATTGTAAGAGTGGACATCCTTGTCTAGTTCCTGATCTTATGGGAAAAATAAATTGGTCTGTCACCATTAAGTATTATGTTAGGTGTAGGTTTTTGTAGGTGTCCTTTCTTAGGTTAAGATCACTTCTATTGGCTCGGTGCCTGTGGCTCAATCGGCTAAGGCGCCAGCTACGTACACCTAAGGTGGCGGTTCGAATCCCTAGCCCGGGCCGCCAAACAACAATGATGGCTGCAACCAAAAAATGGCTGGGCGTTGTGGCGGGCGCCTGTGGTCCCAGCTACTTGGGAGGTGGAGGCAGGAGACTCACTTGAGCCCAGGAGTTGGAGGTTGCTATGAGCTGTGATGCCAT
>CAUYQV010112502.1:0-70334 GCA_963574575.1 Galagoides demidoff
CCTTTCCTCTCTAACAGAAATTGACTCTCACTGGTTAAAGGACTTAAACGTAAGGCGTGAAACAATAAGAATTCTTAGAGAGAGTGCAGGGGAAACGCTTGAAAAAATTGGCCTGGGAGAATACTTTATGAGGAGGACACCTGGGATAATTGAAGCAACATCAAAAATATATTACTGGGATCTTATCAAATTAAAAAGCTTCTGCACTGCCAAGAACACTAAGGAAAGCAAATAGACGTCCCTCAGAATGGGAGAGGATTTTTGCAAGTTATATATTGATATATTAAGGCAATATATGTATCATAGAGTTTGTTCTGTCATTCATTTATCAGGCTGCCTCAACATGTCTTCATCATTTATCTTCTGAACTAAAGAAGTGACCTACTCAATCTATCTCCATGCTGCTAGAGCAGTGTCAAATGGGTCACAGTCAATTGTTGAAATTTTATTCTAAATTGTATATTGCTACTACTACTACTAAAGAACACAAAATTATTCTTTTCATAAATTACAGAATATTGTGTACACTGTAGTTTTCAGTTCAGATTCCAAAATGTATATACATATGGAACATAAAAAGTTTGCATTAAGGATATTTTATTGGAATATTTTTATAGCCCTGGTTTTTGGCCAAAGATGTGTGTATCTATCTTTCATGTTTATACTGTCAGGGAAAAAAAGAGATTAATAACTGCAACTCTACAATATCAATCTTTCAATTAATTTTCTACCATATTTACAAAATGTTCTTAAAGGGGTTTATTTTCAGTTACTTGGATATTTTTTGCTATAGATATTGCTTTGAGGGTCTCAAAGGCGTATTTTTTCCTCTGGGTATTTGGTGTATATCTTGTTTTTCTTATTGGGAAAAGTAGAACTAAAGGGAGTAGGGGCTACTGAATGTCTCTGAAAGATTGGCATACCCCTTGCAAAAGGCATCCTCAACTGCTTTCAAAAATGAAAGATATATATCTATATATAGTGCAAGGTAATTTAAAATCCAGGTTACATATCAATCTATATAGGTAAACTTAACCAATCCATCAATGAGAGAAAATTATCAATGGAAAGAACATTCCATTCTATATAAACCATTTTAGTTTATAATGGTTTATATAAGAAAAAAGAAAAAAACAAACAAAACATGGTAGTTCTTTTCTGGACTGTGTAAATATTGATAGGATTCTTAGTAAATGTCAGGCACTGATAGGAGCTATGGACTCAGCATTGAACAAGACAGGTAAAGTTCCTGCCCTTATGAAACTTTTATTCTAGTTGGCCTAGGTATAGTGATGAGTAGGCATAAAAGTGTCTGTTCTTGTATTAAAATATGCAATATTTGGCATTACTGAGTAAAAGTCTCATTAATAGGAAACCATGAACTTAGTTAGAAACCACTTTTCACAGTGTGACTTATCCACCCAAATTTTACTACCTACAGTTTGCTACGTTAACTCTGACCAATGTTAATACTGGTGCACTTTAACAAAATTTAATACTTATGTCTTCTTTCATTTGATACAAATTATGTTTTGGTTTTTTTTTTTTTAATAGTGTTTGACCGGGGCAGGTTTTGAACCTGCCACCTCCAATATATGGGACCGGCACCCTACTCCTTTGAGCCACGGGCACTGACCTATATTGTATTTTATTAATTTAAAAAATTGTTATATTTTATTTAATTGTTATAACAATTTATAAACATATAACAATTTATAAAATTTATAAAATTGTTATATTTTATTTAAATATTTATATTTTATATTTATTTAAAATATAATTGTTATATTTTATATATCATTTTTAAAAAATAATATAAATTTTAGCTATCTGTTGGATATTGTTTCGAGTTTCTATATTCTTTTAAAAATAATTCTTTTTAAAAATAATAAGTTTTTGTTAAATAACATTTGCAAATAATAATTTTCAAAGTCATAATTATGTACTGAGTTCTAATCTATGCAAGGAATTATCATAGAAAATTATTGCCTGATAATTTTTATTTATTAAATCATAGCTGTGTGCTTTAATAAATTTATAGCGTCTAATGTGCTGATTTGATATATAATATGAAATGTCCTGTCAATCTAATTGATTAACATGATCATCTCCTCCCTTATTTATTTGTTATTGTATGACATTGATACTCTATTCTTTTATTTACTTATTTATTTTTGTTTGGAAACAGAATCTCACTATGGCATGTGCTGTGGCGTCACAACTCACAGCAACCTCAAACTCCTGGGCTCAAGCAATTCTCTTGCCTCAGCCTCCCAAGCAGCGGGACTACAGGCACCCACCACAATGCCCCGCTATTTTTTTGTTGCAGTTATTGTTGTTTTAGCTGGCCTGGGCCAGGTTCGATCCTGCCAGCCTCGGTGTATGTGGTGGTACCCTACCCACTGAGCTATGGGTGCAGTACTGATACTCTATTCTTAATAGTTTTGAAATGTACATTTTTTGACAGTTACTGTTTTTTACAACAGAAAATAAAAGTTTTAGAAAAATAAGGAAACATTACTAAACACTCACTAATGAATCAGTGGTTGACACATCCCTCCTGCCCCCATAAATTTTATAAACATGTCAATCTAGACCTAATGAAAATTGGGCTGTGTATATTGACATGGTATTATCTTTCTATGTTTGATCAATTATGAGACAATTTTTAGCATAATATAATCCTTAAAATCCAGTATTCATTTTATAATCCTTGCTTTCAACCAAGTTTGGTTGTAATAGGATTTGCATTATCCGTGCAAGGCTGGATTTCCTTAATTGAGTTATATGCAATTTTGGTGACATATGTGTTGAGGTACTATTTGAAAATATTTTTACAAAGCTTTGGTATTATAACCAAAGTTATTTTATATACAGAAATTTAAGGCAAGAATGAATCATCATGTAATTTTAATATTAATGCAACAAATATTTTAACAGGATTGCCTCCACTTCCATAATCAAATAAAAACCAAAAGTTTTATGAAATCCAAAGAGGAAATACATGTATATATAGATGAAACTGAGTTATTGTGATAAATGCAACAAGACCGTCTATCAAATCTTAAGCAAGGCAGTTGACGAGAAAAGAAATGGCATTGAGAGCTGGTATGACTGATGAATAGATCAAACAGACTAAAATAAGAGAATGTGGTTTGTTTGTTTTAAATAAGCATACTTTGTTTTGTTTGTTTGCTTTTCTTTACTAGTGACATATGAAATAATGTGTTTTAAAATCAGTAGCATCTTGCATTCCATGAGATGAAGGCTGTATGCTCCTGTGAAAAAATGCTCAAAACACACCACAGGGAAACAAGGAACTGATTTTATAATAATGTGCACACTTGAATGATTGATCACCACATTTTCCATCCTTTCATCCTTTACTAGGAACTTTATGGATAGGTAATAAACTAGCTGCTTAATGACGAACTGGTCCAAAAACAAACTATTTATGAGTTTGGGGAAACAATTCTGATTTTGAGAAAGTTGTGGCTAAGCCTGTGCCCCGAAAATTCCCTCAGGGGTGTGATCCCCGGAGCTTCAGAAATAACCAGCAGCAATTAACATCATGACCAGGAAATCAGTTAGTTATTCTAACTCTAGGCTAAGACAACCCAATCCATACATACACACATATGCATATATAAATATATGTATATCTATATTACATATTACAGGGTGGACATAAAGTTTGTGTGCAATTTACTATGTTAAACTATTTCAAATTTCACAAAAGCTGTGTGTGTGTGTATGTAATATAATGATAAAATACATTTTGGTATATTTTAAGATTTTGAATCAAGGGGACATTTCCTATGTTTTTAAAACATGTTCCATGCCACATGACCATGTAGGGAAAAAAAGTATGCTCTAAGCTTAGACTTTTAGGACTGGAAGAGAATTGAATGACTTGTATGGTTTCTTAAAATCTAATTTCTATCATTTTCTATTTTATTCATCTCAATCAATGGGCTCAGAAACTGAAGCCCAGAAAAATGAATTTATCTGTGTGATGTCACAGGTTTTCACAGTAGTGCAGCCAAGATGAGAGTCCTTTGGCTCAAGTTTCAGTATTCATTCCATTAGGCCAAAGTGTCCTGTAATATATTAAACACAGTAATTGGATATGAACATAGCAGATGCTGTGATGTGCCTCCTTCTCCCTCCCTGGACTGCAAACACTTGTACTTAGAGGACTGAAGACATCGTTTTCCCAGTGGCTGAACATACCGGCAACCGATAGTTCTTAAGTAAATTCCTCTCTAAGGATTTCCCTCGGGCGGTGAGAGAATAGCCTATTTACTCAAGGTGACAGTTCTTTCCATTGTCTGCCAATGTCCAATAAGGAGATGATGCGGGTGTTAAGACTTCCAGCCATCTGAATTGGAGGCCCCTATGATGACCCATGCCAAGTTCATGAACTCCCTCTGTGTTCAGCTGAGACAGTTTAATCCCATAGACTTTAATTTCTCCCTCCACCTGCCTTGCTTTCTTTCTTCATTCCCTGTAGGTATAGGCCTGAGAACATTCCCCAATAAACTTACACATATCTCTCTCAGAGTGTTTTCTGAGGAACCAGACTCTAACAATGAAGAGAAAATTCCTTGAAACTTCTCTAGAAAATGACTTCCCTGGCTCGGCGCCTGTGGCTCAAGTGGCTAAGGCGCCAGCCACGTACACCTAAGGTGGTGGATTTGAATCCAGTCCAGGCCTGCCAAACAACAATGATGGCTGCAACCAAAAAATAGCCAGGGGTTGTGGCGGGTGCCTGTGGTCCCAGCTACTTGGGAGGCTGAGGCAGGAGACTTGCTTAAGCCCAGGAGTTGGAGGTTGCTGTGAGCTGTGATGCCATAGCACTCTACCCAGTGGGATAGCTTGAGGCTCTGTCTCAAAAAAAGAAAATGACTTTCCTTTTAAAAGGAGAGATAGTTTCCTTTAATCACACCTATAGTCCTAGCCCTTTGGGAGGCTGAGGCAGGTGCATTGCTTGACCTCAGGAGTTCCAGACCAGCCTGAGCAACCGTGAGACCCATCTCTACTAAAAACAGGAGAACTAGATGGGCGTTTTGTCAGGTATATATAGTCCCAGCCACTTGGGAGGTTGAGGCAAGGGATCCCTTTTTAGCCTAAGGGTTTGAGGTTGCTGTGAGATATTATGATGCCAGGGCACTCTACTCAGGGCAATGGAGTGAGACTTTGTCACACATACACACACACAAAGGTTTTGCAGTGATTGGCACATGATAAAATGCTAAGAATAGGAAGGTACCATGAACTACTGGGTTTTAAGGCAGCGGTCTGCTTCCTAAAATGTCAGGGTTTCAAGCAGCTGTGTCCTCGGGTTTGGGGGTGCTCTTTGCCAAGACATGAGCAGACATTACAAAGTAAGGCAAGCATGAAACAAAGTTTGTTGAGAAAGAGCAATATAGGCTTACAGAGCGAGTTGTAGGTTTAAAAAGCAAGACAAGTTCACCATAGTTAGCCATCCCACGGCAAGTAGGCAAGGAGGCATGGGTTATGGCCAGTGCTTCTATTTTTTACTGTCTGGGTGAGGTCACCTTGGATCCAGAACCTTGCTGTGCATACGGATCTCCTATAAGCCTTTCTGAGAGCCCATGTGGAGGTGTGGACTGCAATGCAGGCTTAAATAGCATGATAATTAGCCTTACGTCTAAGACTCCATTGCCCCATGTTGCTTGGCCAGTGTGCTGCAAAGTTTTCTACATCCTTTTGAGGTTGGCACACTAAATTCTGATTATTGGATTGGTAGGATGGTTCCGCCCCCCCCCCCACCCCGGGTGGAAGCATTATCCCAGACCGTATTAAGGTGGCCAGCACCAAAATGGGGGTCTGGGAGCCTCTGGCCTCACACTCCTCCCCCAGGCAGAGCCAGATTTCTAGCTATCTACCTAACGAAACATCAAGACACTTAAATAGAAAAGGCCTGAGCAGATCTTCCAATCTGAAATCACTGAACATGAGAATACCATTCCAAAGGGGAAAAATTATTCCGCAAACGCTTATTAAAAGGTTAATATGTTCTAGGCAGCTGGGTCAGGAGAATGGATACCAAAAGAAGTAGATGAATTGAGGTTGCATTCCTGCAGGTGAACAGCAAGGGCTCGATTTGAAGGTGTCAGAGGAAGAGAGAGGGGTTGGTATGACAGTGGTGACATTTATGAGGAGAACACTTGGGAAGAACGGGTTTCAAAGCTGAAAATCCAGTGTTGCTTTGTTTTGGTTTGTTTGATTTTATGTCAAATTCGTGATATTAATAAAACAACAAAGTGATGGCAGCTGAAAATCAAATGGGGGCCATGGGTAGAAATTAGGCTTGGAGACGTGGTTTTCCAGGAATCAGTGAAGAGATGGTATTTCAACTATACACCATTCAGATTTCAGGTAACCAGCCATCTGCGCGTGGCGTAGCGGTGCGCTGCTGTCTATATACTTCTTCTTCTCCCTTATCCATTTTTCTTCACTGTTCTGCTTCTTCGTAACAACAGTAAATCCTTCACCTTTCCCACTAGACCACTCAGCCAATTAGTCTTGGTTTCTACCGCAATGCCTTCTCCCAGACCAACACAGTGCTCTCTTCAGGAGAAATGTTAGTGCCAGCTTGAAATCCTCTCTTCCTGACAGCATGATTCAATGGGCCGTGTCTGTTTTTGTCCCAGGAGTATAAAATTCTTATGCGTGAGAAGGTCACGTGTACTTGCAGATCTGTTTTTGATGAATAAATTACATCCAAAAATCAAAACAAACCAGGTACTGAAATTTGTTCTGAGTGCTCTGTTGTTATCTTTAGGTCACTGATGGCACTTGGACGTTTATCATTCTTTACATTTCTCACTTACCATCTTAGGGAAACACATCACAATGACGATAATCTCTGGTCACATAATTAAAGTAAGCCAAAATAGTTGGCTTTTAAAACAACAAAAATAATGGCTTCATATCCCGATACTCATTCCTTATGAAAATAATCTGTATTTTCAATAAAACTTTAGAGTTCAAATTTAGGAAATTATATGCACAAATATCAAAAAAACTAAAAAGCTTTTGAGAGTAAATTAACCATTTAACCCCTCTATGTAGTGGTATTGTCAGGTGGTTAGATGAGGAATATGGGTAGGCTATTTTGGGTTGGAGAAGGTCTGGCTGACCTGACTATTGTGGGAATGAGGCTTATTAAGACCTTGCAGATGCGCTCGGTGCCTGTGGCTAAAGTGGCTAAGGCACCAGCCACGTACACCTAAGGTGGCGGGTTTGAATCCAGCCCGTGCCCACCAATGATGGCTGCAACCCCCCTTCCCCCCCAAAAAAATAGCCAGGCGTTGTGGTGGGCACCTGTGGTCCCAGCAACTTGGGAGGCAGAGGCAGGAGACTCACTTGAGCCCAGGAGTTGGAGGTTGCTGTGAGCTATGCCACGGCACTCTACCAGGAGGACAGCTTGAAGCTCTGTCTCAAAAAAAAAAGAAAAGAAAAGAAAAGAAAAAGACCTTTCAGATGGGTTGTTGACAAGACCTTGCAGGTGGGTTGTTTTGAGAGTTAATGGAGACCCTGGGAGACTTCCAAGAAGCAGCTGATAGGCCTCAGAATTGTGTATAAAACCCAAAGCTGCACTTTGCATGGAGACTAAAGTCACTAGGACACAGTGCATCTTGCCCTGTACATCGCTAATAAACTTTCCTTTTCTTATTAAAAGTTTACTTGCTCTTTTCTGTTATTTTGGTGATTACCTCGAGCTGCTGACTGCTCTAGTAGTATTGATCCAGAAAGTTTAATCTCATGGAGAATTCTTTAAACTTGGTGGAAAACTTCAGGGTTGGCATCCTAATTAATATATGAACACCACTCAATTCTATGTATGTGATGAATGTGTTCTTTAAGGACATTGTTTGTGTCTGTTTTCCCACAGGTTACATACCGAAATCGAATTGTGAGCCAAAATCTCAGCACAAGGGACAGAAGAGCAGCACATACTCCCACCGAGGACCGTTTTAGGTGCTCGGCAGCCGACCAGACAAGCCCCCACAACAACAAGACATGTCAACTATCAAGTCTATGTTTAAGTAGTTTCTTGAAGGACAAGGAGCTAGCAGAAGTTATCAAACATTCAAGAGGAACTTATGAAACCCTGACTTCAGAGGTTACACAGAACTTACGGGCCACAGTCGGGCAGAGCTCTCTGAAGCCGACAGGAAAGACGGAAGGGCCCTCCACCTTCTTGGAGAAACCAAAGGACCAAGCCACTGTGGCCCGACAGCATTCAACCTTCACAGGCAGGTTTGGACAGCCACCAAGAGGGCCCATCTCTTTACACATGTACAGCAGGAAGAATGTTTTTCTCCATCATAGTTTACACAGCACTGAGCTGCAGACTCTAGGCCAGCAGGACGGGTAATCAGAGCAGCCTGTTCCTGTCTCGGGGTAGGATAAAGATGGTTAGTGTTTCTTGTGCATAGTCCATCTGAAAACCGTCATGTACTTTTTATTACCTTTTATTTTTAGTCATAAACAAATACTTGTGGACCTTTGTTCTTAACAGTGAGGGTTTGAGCATGTTAATTGAATTAGGTTGACTTGCCTGGAAGACTTTATATATATGTGTAATAAATGGGACCATCTTGCCGGTTTATATAGTCCATAACTTATTTTTTATCTCTATCACTTACCGATATGCACTGAGGTTTCAGAAGGGAATCTCGAATAGCAATCTGTTCACTCTGTTAATGGTGTTCCTGTAAAGTAGATCTGAGGAGTAAATAGGTAAAGGAAGTGTAAAGAATTTGAAATTATATAGCTAATAGAAGATGAAAAAAAAGAGGAATTTAAAGTCTTACATTTGGTGGTAGACTTATTTGAAGAATGAAGCTTGCTAGAGATGTGTGTGTCTCTATTACATACATTCAAGCTTCTCCTGTGATACTTAACTCTTAAGAGGGGAAAGCCTGTTTCTTTTATCCTTAAAATGTTTAGTTCACACCAGTTCACAAAGGATTTCAGAGTAATTGCTAGGCAAATAGGGAATGACAGCTCTGATCTTTGAAAAATTTTGCGTTTAGTTTTTTCATTGATGTTGAAGTATGAAGACATAACATGGTAAGGAGGTAAAAAGTTTGGCTGATTGTTGTCAAATGATGAGTAAAAAGTGACCTGCTCTGTTCTTTGAGTCATCATCAGGGCAAGGATAGCATAGTTTTCAAAATTTAAAGGATAGAACATTCTAACAAAAATATCCTTTGACTTTACTGTCCTTATATTTTTAAATGTTTATTTATTTCTTCATGTATATCCAAGTTCAATTTAAATACATCCATCAATATGAACACGTCATACATTGAAGAACGTAAGGTGAAGTTTTTCCGGTAGCCAGCATTTCATACTCTGACTATGCAGTCACAACCTAGGTTTAGAATAGAATGTAAAATTTTGTGAACTTTGCCAATTCGACCTTAGAGATAAACCTCTAATAGAAATATTTAAAATTCATCTGATGGCAATGATTTCTCTTCGATAAATAAGACCTAATACTGTTGGACCCTTAAATGCACATGAAATAAATCAATGAATTCATTGGTTGATAATTTCTTCCTGTTTAATTAGTAACAGAGCAGTATCAAACAGTATAAATTTATAAATACATAATCTTAAAAGGACTAGTAGGAATCGAGGCTACAGTTTTCTTAAACAAATATCAGAGCTGGTAACTTTACCCATATTAGGCATAATCGATGCAAATTGAACCTGCCATACCTACCGCATGATCTGTTTTTCTTGCATTCTCTAAAAGACCAAATCCATCAGCGTGTACAAATGAGGTGAATAAAGAGAAATTGAGATAGCAGTTTTAGCATGGCATCCAAATAATCTGCTTAAATTAAAGCTATGTGCAAAATGCATCACCTATTATAAACATGTATTCGAGCTCAATGCTTTGGGGAAAAGCCATTCAATGCATTCCCTCCCCTAACCAGCTTTAACTACTATTGAGCTTTTAGAAATTTCCAGACTTTGATTAGAATTGGTGAAGGAAGGAGTCTAGTGGATATGCAGTACTTGTGATTTTAGTTTTCCAAAGGAACGCGCATGTGCATCAAGACAAATGTTTGCCAAATGTTTTCTTTCTTTGTGTGTTTGTAATTCTGCCGACAGAACAATGCACATTGCAATTTGCTTGCCTTAATGAGACTGCTATCTAAAATTCCCATCATTCTTCAGCAGCTATAATATTAATGCAGATACAAATTTGGGGTTAGGGGATATTTTAAAATGATAGGAAAATAGGAAACTATTAATTGTGGAATTTAGCTTGATTTGTCCTGAAATTTGGTGTGTATTGCTAGAGTATTTTAAATCTGTAAATACTGAGCATGGCAAAATAATCAAGGATTTTTTCCCAGGATATGGAAGGACTGTGTATCACAAATAATGTTTCTGATTTGGACTTTTGGAGTTTATAGTTTTGTTTTCCTGGAAGATAGACTTTTGAATTATACTTTATAAAAAAAATGATCTATTTAAGAAAATCTGTCATTTAATAGACATTTTAAGAGATGTTTTAAACACTAGTATTTTCTTGAAAAATCTTTTTTAAAGCTGAATCATTCAAAAAGAAAACCTGGATTAAACTGTTCGATTTTAAAAGGAAGGGTATTTTTTGGAACTATCATCTTAAAGCTGTTTTGTATCAGTATTTTCAGCATTGTTATAATATTATTTGTAATACTAAGTGTATCTCAGGCCTGGAGAAGTTGTAAGCCCACTATGCTAATGTACATCAGTAACTATAAAGCAGGGGTCCTTTGTAAGTTCCTCACATGTATATATAGTAACTCATAACAGTGGCAGGTGGGCAGTCTTTCAGTGAATTGATTTCTTTGTACTAAAATCTCTAGTTTTCTAAGACAGTTCCCTGTATAAAAATGATTTGTACATTTCTCCAAGGCGGTACATATCCAAAGACATGACACCAGGGGGAAAAAGTGCTTGTTTTCCTGATGGAAGCAGTGGTCTTTGATTTTCTTTCCTCTTTCCTTTGTGCATGTATACGTGTAGCTAAACCTAAGTGACCCTGTAAAATTTCTGCTGCAAATTGTCTCTTCTGAATTTAGAATGTGCTTTTAAGGACACTTAGGAAGAGATATTCTTTGAAGAAAAGCTGTTTCCACCTGAAATAAACTGTTCCCATTTTTATAACTATTGGAACATGAAACTGTATTTCTTGAACTCAGTGATTTTTATTCCAAATAATTTTATAGGCCAATAGAGGGACCGTGAAACTAAGGATTATCTCTCAGATTAATTTTACTTCTTTGGAGGATCCTAGTCTTTGTCCAAATGACACCATAAAACAAGTTGCTGCAACACTGAAGGTTTGAATCTACCGGTATCAGCATGCTCAGGGTCAGACCTGGAGCCACTTGCTATTCAAGTATAGTTTCCTGCTGTTTGAGATATAGATATATATTATAGTATATCCAGTAGCCAATATTAAATATCTGTAGGTATACTTACACAAGTTAAAATGTTTGCAAAGATCTTCATGATCAGTCTGGGTTCATGACCTGTAATTTATTCCTTACATTTTGCAAGATTTAATCCTAGCCCATTGTCATTATTTTCTGAGTATTAGCCTTGCTGAATTCAAAGGAAGTCTCACATTTTGTTCTGTCTTCTCCAGCTCGTGTATTTGATAGCAATAATACCCATCACCCCCCAGCAAGATGATTTAGTTTTTTTCACATTATATGTTTAAGAACCATGTCTCCAAGATAAGAACTATTTCATTAGACCTCCCAAAAATTTTCTTAGTAATTTAGTTGTCAAACACTAGTTGATTAACTTAGTAACTTTGTTGCTGCTTGATAACTTAGCCGTTTATTTAAGAGTGAGTACTAATTCTCTGTAACACTGATCATTATTATCTCGTTATCCAAAAATAGTAATCCATAACAACAGATAGTGGTCTACTGATTAGAATACTGGGCCTAATCTTAAAATTATAATTTCATAATTATAAGCCTCATTTTTTTCTCCATTTCTTACTTTCAGAACTTTAGTTTCTGAACAGCCAAGGAGAAAAAGTCCTCCAATATCTCCTAAGACTTCATTGAACCAAAATGGGTGACAGTGGAAACGAGAGGGGACATACACAGATGGTGTCTCTGATTGCTGTCCATATGACTGAATCTCACGTCCCCTGTCGAAAAGCGTATCCCTCCCTGATACACATTAATTTCAGTAGTGAGTCATTTATACCAAGATTTGATTGAATTCAAAGACTTGAATTCTGTTTAAGCATTATTATGTCCTTTTATGTGTGTTTATATATATTCTATGTGTAGCTATATAAAGTAACCCTATAAAATTTCTGCTGCAAATTGTCTTATAAAGGACACATAAAAGGACCTGATTTATTTATATATACATACATATATACACATATATACATAGATATAAATAAAATGCTTCTTGTATGTGTATATATACATTTATAAGTTTAATTGAAATTCTTATATATGAAAGTATTAATTGAATATACAAATAAGAAGAATTTAAATTATACTTAATATTCTTTGGAAATGTACTCCTCCAGTTTAAACGTTTAAAAATTTATTGTTTTTTCCCATGTGCTACCTCTGTCATGCCAACTCAGAACTACATCTAATAACAGGCAGGAATGATAGAAAATATAAACTCGTTTTGGTTCTTTTAAAAATGTGATTTCTAACTGGTCATTAAAGAAAACCTGAATTGAACAAAAGGCAGTGAATGAAAAAAAAATTCCATAGTCTACTATGAGAAACAAGACCTAGGAAATAAACACCAAAGTATAACAAGAGCAACAATAAAAAAACCTCAATTGATTAATTAAAAGCTGACTTGTACTCTAGTGTATAAGCAAACAGCCAACTAAAGTACTGTGGCATCACAGCTCACAGAAACCTCCAACTCCTGGCTCAAGCGAGTCTCCTGGCTCAGCGTCCCAAGTAGCTGGGACCACAGGCACCCGCCACAATGCCTGGCTATTTTTTTGTTGCAGCCATCATTGTTGTTTGGCTGGCCCAGCTGGATATGAACCTGCCACCTTAGGTATATGTGGTTGACACCTTAGCCACTTGAGCCACAGGCGCCGAGCCCACAGTTCTGTTTTCAAGGAATGCAACTCAAAATCCTGAATATTTGCTATGGGAAACAATGAAGAGAGTCCACACTGCTTAAGACCTCAGAAATTTCCACAAAAATTATGACATGCACACAAAGAAGTCCTTAACTAATACAGAAAGGATTTCTTACATTTGAATGAGTAAATCTAGAATATGGGATATCAGGGATTTTTCTACAACATTTTCATTGCCGCATCATGAACTCTCCAATATAATATAACGCATATGTTTATTCTTCTATTCTTTCCAAACATTATTTCATTGATTTAGTAAGCTTAGGTTGCTATAACAAAATACCATAGACAGTGGCTTGAACAATTGACATTGTTTCCCACAGTTCTGGAGACTGGTAAGTCCAAGATCAAGGTGCTAACTGAAGCAGTTCCTTCTGAGAGCCTCCATCCTAGCCTGCATAGTGAAGAAAGAGCTCTGTTTTTTTCTTCTTATAAGAACACTTAATCCCATCAAGGAGGTTCTGCCCTTATGACTCTATCTAAACCTGATTGCCTCACTGAGGTCCCATCTTTAAATATCATCATCACAACCTATGAACAGGGGGGCATAAAAATGCAGTTCGTAGCACTCATTTTCAGCTCACTACCTAGTTAGGTAGCTATTGTTTTACTTTTTCATGAACTGGTCCTAAATGAGTAGGTAATTTGCCCAAAACACACGACATAAACTGATTCCGTAACCACTCATTAGTCTTCCATTTGTGCTTATGGTAAGATATTATGCTTATCTCCAGAATGGGCTTGCTCCTTAAAAAAAGGAGCTTCAAACAAACATGTGCTTTCTCAAGCTCCTTTACTCTTAAAATTTAATTGATACTTCTTGGGAAGAAAATCCAAGCGATGGTCTATATTGTGAAATCAGAGTATTTTCCTTCAAAGGTATTTTTAGAACAATTATGGATGTTTAGGTCAATAATTATAGAATTTGGAGAGGAAAGTTCTTCTATTTTTAAGTTACTGCCTACAAAAACTGAAATACTCAGTTTCTTTTCTTGAAAGTAGTTGAGAAAAATACTAAGAAATAATTTCAAGTTGTATTTTCTAAAGCAGAGGACTAGTTAAGTTTCTAATGAAAGGAAAACGTAGAAGATAAAAAATAATCTAGATCACAGATTATTTTATTCTTTCTTTGCTTCTTTCTGAGGACATTGATACAAGAATAATCAAATAGATAGGTTTGTATTGCCTTATACACATTTAAGAAATAAGTACTTTACAAAAATATTTTAGATATTCCTATTTAGGAATAAAAATTATGGCTTATTTAAAATTTGCCTAAATATTCAGAAGGAGTTGAAATTAAATGAGAAGTACAAATTTACATGTTCTAAAATTTTAAATAAAATACAGTAGAACAACCATTGTTGACCACATCTATACATTGCCTACCCCCTTAAAGTAATCTAATTTTCATAGGCCAGACATGCAGCACATATACTCAATAGAAGTTCCTTATGTTGACTACTCCATATGTTGACCAGTTTTTTACAGTCCCTTGGGTCATCAGCTTAGTAGAGGCTTTACTGTATATCTTATTTCATAGCCATATATGCCAAAGTAATTTCTACATAAGATGAAATTATACCATGAAGTCTCTCTTACAAAATCTTGATTTCAGGGATGCAAGAGAAGTTGAAGATTAATTTAACTCCTATTTTTAGGGAAAAATATCACCCTATATGATGTATTCTTTAGCTATACAGATCTAAGATTATTAATATTTATAACAATCTTTTCTATTATTTATCTCTGAAACTCTAAAAATTTAATGATAAAGATACCCTTGAAAATTACCCTTGAAGTTGCAAATTTTAGTAACATTTAATGCAACAGTATAATTTCTTTTGTGGCTTTTGATTTCCCAATAAGGACAGTGATTTTATTTAATGAAAAGTTCTCAAGTCAACTAATATTCTGAGAAAAATTTGCTAAATTTAATCATGGGTGATTAAAAATATGTTTAAAACAAAAAATAAGTTGTTTGGTACCTCACTGCTTTCAATAGGATGGTAATTTGTCTTGAAACAATCTTATTGATGGATTGACTCACACATCTATTCATGCTGGGCATAAAGCATTGTGATTTACTTATAGGTTCTTGAGAGTTGTGACAATTGAGAAAAAAACAGATCACCTTATTTCATCAGCCAGTGGATGTGACTTATGTTTCTACTTTCTTTGCTACCAGGCTTTTCTTAATTTCTAAAATACAGTAATAACATGTAACATGCAATACCCCAGGAACTACTACAAGAATATGAATACACTGCTATAATTAATTTCAACAGATGTGTGGAATCTCTTCCTTCTAAGTTATACTCTTTTTATCACCAATGTTTACAACTGGTCACAATTAAAAATATATCTCACCATATTTTGACTTTATATTTTAGGAAGTTCTATTTCTTTATCCTATGTGTTTTGTAATGACACAAAAAATGCAAAATCTTTCTAAATTCTCTCTCTCTCCTGATACACACACATGGAGCTTTTAAAATGGTGGAAGACATTCTTACTCAAGCATTAGAAATAATACATATCTATGTATCCATCTTGGCATCCATTCCAACCAATAGAGAAGAAAATTTAAAATGCTTCCTGCAATGCCTTGAAACTATCCTCCAAAATTTTATATTTAAACTGGTCAAGTCTTTGTATACCTTCACAACATTACAATAAATGGTGTTCTTTCCCTATGTAGTTTTATGTAATGCGATTTCAAAAAGCTGAGATAAAACAATATGATGTATTCTACAATTTATATGTAATGTGACCTTATGGTTTAAGACTCAATCCATTTTCCCGACCACAGGAAGAGTTTCTCTTTGACTCTGAACTCCATTTTCTATAAAGAATGTCTAGAAGCTCCATATTGATTTTTTAATTAAATTACTGAACATATTAAATTTTAAGAATTATTTTGAAGACTTTATGAGAATGCATGTACACATATACTCTATTTCTAGATTCTCTTGGTAATTTTTAAAAAGTTCTTTGGTTATGATTACAATCAATCAGCACTTTTCTGTGGAGGAATAATGTAGATATTTCTTCCTGAAATTTCAGTTGTAAAACAATCATTTTTCCAAAAGTATTTAAAATGGAATAATTATGCATACTTATAATTATTTATGTAATTCTTTCAAATATCCTGATTTTAAATTTCATTTTAAATAACTCTTACATGTCTCATGGGAACACTTTCTTACCTCTCTAATATAGCAAATGCTTTCATAGATGTGCAGACATTGTAGAGAACCCAATTAAATCTACAGAAGTGATACAAGCGACTAAATCTATAGAAGTGATACAAGCGAGTATCTATATTTGAAAATTTAAATTCTTCTCAAAAGATATCTGTGAAAACTGGGAACCAACCTTTATAAGAGGAAGTTAATTTATTAGTTTATTTAAGTGGAATGCTTGATTTAATTTTATTTGTAGACCCAGAATTTCACAAACACAGACAAAAAAGAGTATTACTTTATGTAAAAGCACTACTTAGCTTTAAAAACTTAGCCATGAGTTTTATCTGAGGCATGATTATTGCTAATTTAAAAGCACTACTAGAATACACTGGTAGTCATATGACTAATATAAGAAAACAACAATCATAAGGAAATAATGTTCAGAGGTGTTTTCCCTGCTTTGATTCACTGCTCAAAAGTGATATCTCAGTTTTATTTGTTTTATACTTTGGGGTTTTTATACATGAAAAATGAAATATTTAAGTAAAAGTTAACTTTTAACTACAAACCATGTCTTGAACCATTATTTGAGCCCAACATTACATATTTTCTATTAAAGAAGAGCTGGAAAGAAAGAGGAAAATACATATAAATCCAGTTTTGAATTCTTCTTGTATATAGTAAAAATGGTCATCTCCTGACAATTCAAGCTGGTATCACGTTTTATTTAAATGGCTGATTTCAAAAAGTCTTTACTGGATAGATAAGATCAGATGCTAGTAAAAGATCTATCTTCCCACAAAAAGAACAGATGGTTTAAGTGTATTCACTGACAGCTTTTCAACTGAAACCAGTTCTCCTTAAGAGAAGTGTATTTGATAAAGCTGTAGCACCATCTCACCAACCATAATCACTGCTTTGTATTTAAGTTCTACCTTGAAAATATTTATTATTAAAGAAAATGTGACTTGTTTGCTGAGGCTTCCCTGTCACTAAACACTGCAAATTTAAGAGGGACACATACTTTCAAACCATAGAATATGTGAATTTTTTTTTTTTGCAGTTTTGCAGTCTTTGGCTGGGGCCAGGTTTGAACCAGCCACCTCCAGTATATGGGGCCAGCGAGCCACAGGCCCTGCCCAAATATGTGAATTTTTTATAATATATTACATATACATATATATGTATATATTTGACTCATAAAAAAAGACAGTAAAATGATGATTATCTAATGACAGAAACTATACTTTAGATTCAGGGGGCCCAGAGAAAACCAAGTAGGAAAAATATATTAAAATAAAATCTATAGTTAGGCATATTGTATTTTTAATAGATTTAAGAGTTAACTTTGTTAAAAATTGCAATAGTGACATTGTAACATGTAACACTTAACATGACATTTACTGTTGAAATATTTTCATTCATTACAAATAATAATAAAGAACGGGTTATTTTTCAGCTTACTATCCAAGTTTTAATAAGTCACCAATGTCTTGACCTATCACATTATTTGAGAAACACCTTTTCTAATTGTCATTCAGCATTTTACTTACTATAAGTTTCTATAGTTGGATTATTAGTTTCTCACCAAAGATTTGGCTGTTTATTTTCTTAGCAAATAATATCTGCTACAAACTATCTTATATTCTCTGCCTTTGACTCAATTTGACTTTTAAATAATACCTCACTGTGCTTGTGTAAGTGTTATACAGGCCTATAAGAAAATATGAGCAGACCAATAATGAATAATGGTATCAAAACAGTAACAAAATGCCTCCCAGGTTGTTATGGCTTCACTGTTTAATTCTGTCAAACATAAAAAGAATTAATACCAATTATACTCAAATTATTTCAAATAATTGAATAGGAAAGAATACTTTCAAACTCATTGTAAGAAGTTAGCATTACCTTGATATCAAAATCAGACAATCCCACAATGAGAAAAAAAAGCTACAGGCCAATATGCCTCGTGAAAATAGATGCAAAATCCTCAACAAAATGCATGAAAACTAAACACAATGACATATGGAATCATATAATTATTTTGATACATACTGAAAAGAATTTGATAAAATTTTACACCCCTTTGTGATTAAAATGCTTAACAAACCAAATGTAGAGGGAACATAACACAGAAAAATAAAGGCCACAAATGTCAAACACACAGCTACCATCAAACAAAACTAAGAAAAAATGAAAACTTTTCTCTAAAATTTGGAAGGTAAGGATTCCATACTTCTACTCAACATACTTCTGGAAAGTTATAAGCCCAAAAAATAAGGTAAGAGAAATAAATGAAAGCCATCCAGATTGAACAAGAGATACGAAATTACCCTTGCTTATGGATAACATAACCTCATATTTTAAAAATCCTAATGACGCCACTAAAAAACCAGTTCTAACTTACAAACAAATTCAGTAAAGTTTCCAAATTCAAAATCAACGTACAAAAATTAGCACCCGTTTATACATGTCAATAGCTAACAACCCAAAAAAGAAATTAAAAAAGTGATCCCATTTACAATAGCTACAAAAATTTTTTAAAAATCTAGAAATAAACCCAACCAAATAATTAAAAGGTTTCTATTAAAACTGATGAAAAAAATTTAAAAGAATACACAAAAGTGTAAAAGGATATTCTATGTTCATAGATTGGAAGAATGAATAGTATTAAAATATCATACTATTTAAAATGATTTACAAATACAGTATAGACTCTATCAAAATACCAATGATATTCCTCACAAAAAATGGAAAAACAATTTTAAAATTTGTTTTTTCCCATGAAAATCCTGAACCGTGAAAGCAATTCTGAGCAACCCAACGATGAAGACAGCACACTATCTGACTTTAAAATATACGACAAAACAATAGTAACCAAAATAGCATGGTTACTGAAATAAAAACAAACAGATATACCAAAGGAACAGAATAGAAAACTGAGAAATAAATTTATGCATTTTCACCCAACTTACTTTTGACAGAAGCATTGTGCACATATGCTGGAGGAAAAGACAGTCTTTTCAATGAATGGTTTTGAGAAAACTGGCTATCCTTATGCAGGAGAAATGAATATACACCATATACAAAAATGAATATACACCATATACAGAAATGAATATACACCATATACAAAAATCAACTTAAAATAGATTAAACTCTTGAATTCAAGACCTGACACTCTGAAACAATTCAAAGAAAATAAGGGAAAACACGTCAGGATATTGGTCTTAGGAAACATTTTTGAGTAAGACCTCAAGAGCATAGGCAACTAAAGCAAAAATAGACAAATGATATCACATCAACCTAAAAGGCTTCTGCACAGTAAAGAAAACAATAAAATGAAATGACAGTTGACAACCAACAGAATGGGGAAAATATTTACAAACTACCCATCAGATAAGAGTTTAACAACTCTAGAATGTTTAAGGAACTCAACTGAAAAGCCAAAGATAAGATCATATAATATGATTAAAAAATTGGCAAATGATCTGAATAGACATTTCTCAAAGGAAGACATAGGAACAACCCTGAAATATTCAAAAAATGTCTAATCTTTTGGTGTAGTCTCATAACTCTCTTCAAAATGTATAAAAAATTAACATAAGTAATTATCAGCGAAATGCAAATCAAAACCCAAATGAAATGTTGTCTCACCCCAGTTAAAAGGGCTATTACCCAAAAGACAAAAATTACCAGTGCTGGAGAGGATGCAAGGAAAAGAAAACTCTTATATATTATTGGCGAAAATGTACATTAGTAACAGTCACTGCGGAAAACAGTATGGAGGTGTCTCAAAAACTAAAACTAGAAACTACTGTATGATTCAGGAATCCCATTAAATGGTATATGTATAAAAGAAAGAACATCATTATATTTAAGAAATATCCGGACTACTATGTTGAAAGTAGTAGTATTCACATTAGCTACAATGTAAAATCAAAAAGTGTCCATCAATGGATGAATGGGGGGGGAAGAAAACACAGGAACAAAACATGGTCCACACACAAAATGCAATATTATTCAGCCATAAAGGATAAAATCCCTGTCATTTGCACCAGAAATATGGAGCTGGAGGTCATTAGGTTAAATGAAATAAGCCAGGTACAGAAAGACAGATACTGCACATTTTCATTCATACCTGGAAGCTAAAAAGTGGATCTCATGGAGATAGAGTTAACTGGTGGTTACAGAGGCTGAGATGGTAGGGAGGAGAGGAAGAAAAAGAGAGGTTGACTAGTGAGAAGTCAACATTTAAAAGAAATAAGATACAGTGTTTCATAGTATAACAGGGCAAGTATAGTTAACAATAATTTGGTGTAAGAAGGTCTGGACAATTTAGTTCACAATCTTGCCACTGTGTGTTTGGCAGGACTATACAAACAACTTAGTGAGGTTTCATAACCTCAATTCATCAGGGTATCACAGCTGTGTTCGTCTCAACGTGTGGTGGCTTCTTGCTGAGTGGCGTTCCTTATCGCTGTGTATTTTGAATCAAAACAATGAACGAACATTAAATTTCTTGTTCAACTTGGCAAGAGTGGAAGTGAAATCAGGGAAGGGATACATCACTCCAGGTTTATGGGGATAATGCCATGAAGAAAATAACAATATAAAAATGGATTACACATTTTCCAGTGTGGAAGAGGGAAAAGTGTCACTGATGAAAAGAAGTCAGGGCAGCCAGTGACGCACCAGTTCACACGACACTGATTATCATGAGGAAATTTTTAGCCGTGAAACAAATACCTATATTGGACACCCTCCATACTCACCACATATGGTCCCTGATGACTTTTTTCTTTACCCACAGCTAAAGGAAATATTGAAAGGAAGACATTTTGATGACATTCAGGACAAGTGTAATGCAAGGATAGCTTTAATAGCCATTTCAGAAAAAGACTTCTGAAATTGCTTTGAAGGGTGAACCCAGCACTGGCATCAGTACATAGCCTCCCATGAGGAGTACTTCGAAGGAGACAGTGGCAGTTTTCAGCAATGAAGTCGTTAGCACCTTTTTAAGAATGACTTCACAAATATAATTGTCAGCTCCCAGATAGGGGAAATTGCTAAAGAAGAAGGATTGGAATGTTCCCAAGATAAAGACGCAGTGGATGTTTGATGGGATAGATGTACTGATTGCCTTGGTTTGATCATTTCACATTTTCTATTTGTATCAAAATATCACATGTACTCCAAACACATATGCCTGCAACTTGTAGTTAAATGTTTCAATATTTGGGTGGTTATGTTGAAGTTTCGTGTTGTTTCCCACATACAGAACATAAGACCACGTGGATGAGCACCCTGACCCGTGCAATGCCCATTTATAAGCGGTTTGCATCGTAACCACATCATGTCCTCATGGACATGTCCCCTGTAGCACTACTCACACGATTGTAATTCGTCCATCATTCTTTTTTTTTAATGGGAACTTTATTGAGATACAACTTACATACAATAAAATCCACCCCTTAAAATGTCCAATTCTCTGATTTTTATATTCAAGTAGTTGTGCAATTACTAATCATTACATTTATCATATTTGTCTGTAGGCCAAGAATAGAATACTCCCTTTTCCATATCACAGACACACATATCTTTAAAAATTACCTCATTGGACCATCAGGCATATTTAAAGACTCCGGTATAAATAAATTATAGACAGAATAGTATAATAAATAACAAAAAGAAATAATAATAAACATAAAACCTTCAGTAATGACTCATTCAGATCTTCACCGCTGATATTTTGTACTCTTTACATTAACGCATAAAGTGGAAGAAGGTTAGCAACATACAACTTCTCTCTTTAGAATGAATGTTTCTGTCTGACTTTTTACTTACAGTAAAAGAATCTGTTTGCCTACATATGGAGAAATTAGGAGGATAATTTGTGAAAGAGAAGTTAATGCCACCAGCCTACCACATTCCCCTTGGTGCAATACAGTGATCATTTCTGCAATATATCTGTAGTTATATCTATATTACATCAAAATCTGAGAATAAATTCTATCAATTGACCATTCCTTTGCTTCCTATTATCCTACAGGACTAAAAATTACCCTGAAATATTGCTGATCATGTTTCTGAGTCACCATACTCACTGTAAATGATAGTACCACATAATATGTGCAGTTTGAAAAAAAATTGTATTTTTTATAAATCACTAACACTTGAAGAGTAATTATCGACATCTCACAGAACTCTAGGGTTCTATGGAATCCCTATTGAAGGTCAAACCCTAGAGTATAGCAGTAGACTTGGTGCCCTTTGCCCAGATCACGTTACATGGGAAAAGGATTTTCTTTTCAGTCCTGTTTTCCTGATGGATGTCCTGTGTTCACTCTTTTTTTTTTCCTCTGTCACTGTATTGACTCCTACATCTTTCACTCTTATTAAAAATGTCTGTAATGATTCCTTAAACAAATGATTCCTTAAACAGTTGAGATGAGGAACAGATGCTGGACTTGGCATAACCCGTAGATATTCTTGATGATTAGTTACATTAACAATATTGTAAATGTAAGGATGTTCACTGCAAATGGGCGAATTTGTTAGGCACTTATGATGACAGCTCTGAAACCAAATGTCATATTAGGATGTGTTTATGCTAAGTGAAAGGACATTATAATGATTAGATTGAAAGACTTTCGATATTAGCGATTCATATGTTCGCTTAATGGGTTTTTATAGAATGTCTACTTAGTGGCAGGCACTATTTTAACCCTGGGATGTATAGTAACGAATGAATGGGAGACTACTGTCAATTTGCCTCTTCTCAAGAAGCTTTCAGTCCAGAATTGCAGGAAAATCTACGTAGTATTCTCTTTTTGTTGAGAAGAGTCCTTTCTCCATTCTCACCACAATCTTCACGTTTTTCTTTCTTCCTTATAGTAGGCCAAGGGACTTATCCTATTTTCCTTCTTCTCGTTTTGTATGTCAAAAGTTCTGGCCTTTTCCATTCAATTTACCTGCCAAAAGGAATGTAACCTCTCTTCAATGCCCATTTTCTGTTGCCCTTAATTTAAATATTTGAGATTCATTAAGTTGCGGACTTTGATGGTATTCCACAGGAGAAAGAAACAGTATGCATGATTTATTAGTAAGATCAAATGAGCTACTGTAACAAATACATTGCAAGATTTCAGTAGCGTATTTCTGCTTGTGTAAAGAATAGAATAGTAGGCTCCCAAAATGAATACCTTTATTCTAAGGCGTGATTCAGAGATGTAGGCCTTACCTACTGTGATGGTTAATTGTATCTATCATCCTTGAGTAGGCCATGGCACAGATTAAAGATTATTTCTGTGTTTTTCTGTGGTGATGTTTCCAGATGAGCTTAATATTTGAATCCAGAGATTCAGTTGATTTCCCTACCCCCCTGTAGGTGAGCATCATCCAATCCACTGAGACCAAATAAACAAAAGGTGAGGGAAGGAAGAATTTGGCTCATTACTTGGGCTGGGAAATCCCACCTCATTTTCCCCCTGCCCTCAGACTACGGTTTATGGTATAAGGCATCAGACTGGGACTAAATTACATCACCAGCTTTATTGGGTCTCCAGCTTGCTGTCAGCAGAGGCTAGAATTTTTCAGCCTCCATAATCATGTGGGCAAATTCTTCACAATCAATTTGTTTTTATTTGTATACATTCCATTCTGTTTCTCTGGGGGAACTCTAACTAATATACCTATCTGCAAGAGAAGCTAAAAATAAAGTTCAAGTTTGTGCCCAGGGAAAAAAGGAAAACAGGTTAAAGAGGTATCTATTCCATCATTCCATAAACAATGATGTTTACAAAATCCCAGAACTATTCTAGGGATTATTTGTAGAAATGTATGGATGCTTAATATGTATAAATCTCTATAACTATGAATCTACTTAAATAATGTCCATTATAACTGTAATTCTGTCTTTTTATTCCATCTAATATATAAAAATACTGCTCTTGACCAGTTTTTCCTCTTTTGCTTTGTCTGGCCCACTTTCACCTACTGGCAGCCATTGCTTTGGTTGTGTATTTTCTTCAGAATCATACTTATAAAGCAATTTTTCATTTGCTGTTATAATTCTTCAAAGAAATGCTTCAGATTATTGATCCTACTTATTTAAAATTTCCATTGAAATCTCTGCTCTGATCTGTAATTTATCTTGGAAAAACAATTTTGATACCCTTGGAGTGAAGAAATTGTTCAACTTTAATTTTTCAGTTAGAATTGTGTGCATTGAAATAATTGGGATGTCTGTGGTGTTGGCTGTTTTTATTTTTGTTGTTAATCATCAGTACTCCTCAATTAGGTATGGAACAAGATTAATATTTTTGTAAGAATTTTTTTCTTTTTATCGTTGGGGATTCATTGAGGGTACAAAGAACCAGGTTACATTGACTGCATTTGTTAGGTAAAGTTCCTCTTATAATTGTGTCCCATGCCCAAAAGCGAGTCACACACCTTAACCCTCACCCTCCTCCCTCTATCCCTCTCTCCATCCCCCACCCCTGACCATGTGCTAGGTCATTAATTATCTTCATATCAGAATTGAGTACATAGGTCACAGATCTACAGTAGATAATTTGGTGTTGCGGGCTTCACCTTCAACATCATTTCATCACTTCTTCAAATGAGTTATCCATTTGTAAACTGTTGATTTCTTTAGGGAATTGTCCTCATAAACTTTTTTTTTTTTTCAGTTTTTGGTTGGGGCGGTATTTGAACCCACCACCTCTGGTTTACAGGGCCAGTGCCCTACTCCTTTGAGCCATAGGCACCACCTGTCCTCATAAATTTTTTAAAGTATAAATGATTCCACCACTTTTCTATCAAAACTTTACCATCAATTTGATGCTTATTCTTGAATTTCAAGTGAAATTCAAATTACTCTTAAAGGAGGCCCATCTCAAACTGATAATCTTATCCTTTTCAGGACTTCAAAGTTGCTCCTGATGAGACATATAACAGATTAGTATGAGTTTATTTTGGTACAGAAAGTTTTGAAATCCATGCATATTTTTTTCATAAAATGCCTTTTCCAGGTCTGTTTTGAAGACCCCTTGCACTACTCAAAGCACTCTACTGATTTAATTCAATTCCTATCAAAATATCAATGACATTCTTCATATAAATAGAAAAAATAATTCTGGAATTTGTATAAAGCCACAAAAGTTCTCAAATAAGCACTAAAATCCTGAGCAAAAAGAACAAAGCTGGAGACAGCATACTAACAAACTTCAAAATATGCTACAATACAAAACACATGATACTAGCATAAAAACAGACTCACAGACCAACGGAACAGAATAGAAACCCCAGAAATTAATACTCATATTTACTGCCAAGTGATTTGCAACAAAGGATCCATGGAGACATTGGGGAAAGGACATCCTTTTTTATAGACAGTACTAAGAAAACAGGATAATTATATGCAGAAGAATAAAGCTAGACCCTCCATTTCTGTGAAATGGAACAAGAATGCCTGGTAGGCTTGGAGGCTCTGTGAAAAAATGAATTTCTTGGCCTTCCCTCCTAAAGAAAATTCTTCTGTATTAGAGATAGCTGTGATATCTCACCATATACAAAAATCAACTCAAAGTGGATTGAAAACTTAAATGAAAGACTCTAAAAAATTATTTGAAGAAAACTTAGTAGAAATTCTTCAGGATCTAGGGCAAATATCTCATGGGTAAAATTACAAAAGCACAGGAAAATAAAACAAAAATACACTAAGGGGACTATATCAAATTAAAACTCTTCTGTATAGAATAGGAAACAACCAACAGAGTGAAGAGAAAACCTGTAGAATGGGAAAAAGCATTTGCAAACTATTCATATTACAAGGGACTAACATCTAGATTGCATAAGAAATACAAAAGCTTAACAGCAAAACTGCAAATAATTCCACTAAAATAATGAGCAAAGGAGAGACATTTTTCAAAAGAAGACATAAAAATGGCCAAGTATATTTAAAATGTTCAACGTTATTATCAGAAAAATGCAAATCAAAACCACAAACTACATAATCTCACCCTAGTTAAAATGGCTATTATCAAACAAAAAAGAAATAAATTCTAGAGAGAATGTGGAGAAAAGTTAACTCTTGTACACTATGGGTGATTATAAATTATACAGCAATTTTTTAAAAACACTGAAAAGGTTTATCGAAAAAGTAAAAATATTAATTACCCTTTAAATAATACAAAATGCAATCTGCTCTAAAGAATAACCTGAATGAGTCTCTATTTGGGACCAAAAAAAAAAAAATTACAAAGCAAAAATACTAAAAGCATAGAGAAATCTAGCAAACACTATCTACATCAACAGTTCAAAATTAACGTAATGCATAACAAGTTATTTTAAAAATCATGTCCCCACTGATCTGACTCAGAGAAGGGCACATGCCATCAGCAGTATTCTTTCCTGAAACTTTCACTCATTTGAAAATATAAAAACCCCAATTAAGGGGCTTTCTGAAAAGTGATGACTCTTCAAAAGTGCCAAAGTCTTAACAGATAAAAAAAAAATCAACAAGTTATTGCAGATTTAAGTAGAGTAAGGAAATATGAAGACTAAGTGTAATATGGTGTCATTGATTGGATTATCTGACAGAAAAGAGACATTAAAAAAGAGTGGAGAAATGCAAACGGAGTTGTAGTTTCAGAAATGGTATTGTACCAATGCTAATGTGAATCTTGGTAAGTAAGTGGTAGTTATGAAAAATGCTAAAATTAGAAGAAGCTGGGTAAAAAGTATATGGAAATAATATTATCTTTCATCTGTTTTATAAATCTAAAATTATTTCAAAATATTCCATTTAAAAATTTTTTCTTTTCTTTTCTTTTTTTTATTGTTGGGGATTCATTGAGGGTGCAAGAAACCAGGTTACACTGATTGCATTTGTTAGGTAAAGTCCCTCTTACAATTGTGCCTATCTTTATTTTTAGAACAAAAATCAATAGTTAGAAACAAAGCCACATCATTGTGTTGTGAAGATCCTCTAATTTTTCTCTAACCTGAGTAATAAACATTTTATTAACCTTGTGCTATACATATAGCCCTGTTCTAGATAATCTTACTTTACAATAAAGCCTGCATTAAATCTTACTAATGCTGACAAGTCATTACTACTATGATTCTCATTTTAAAGTTAATAAAATAAAAAATCCGAGACTCATAAAACTTATAAAAAGTCAAAGCAACCTTACCTCTAATGGTATGGGTTATTTTGGGGTCATGTCAAGTGCCCTTGAGTAAAAATGTCAAGTAACCTATGTTAAAGTAGTCTTATCTAGCCATTTTCTGCCTCTGGAAAACATGGAAATTATTTTAAAAAAATATTTCTTAACTAATGTATAGAAATTTAATGGATTGCCTGTTCAGAGAGATATTTTAAAGATAAACTAAGACAAATTAGGAACTGAAAATACACATTACATTTTCCAATAATTAGAAGTTCCTTGGGAGATAATGATTCCTAAGAATGAAATTAACCAAATGTAAGCTTATAAGATGCTATAGAAAATAATTCCAGTAGCATATGAATTGTTGATCATTTGAGAATTCCTCTAAACTCAATACTTAACAGTTATAATAAATATCTCTTCAAACTAAAATTTTTAACAACCATTTCCTGAGATTCCGTATTGAGTAAGGCTTAATGCTTTGTCCACCACAGATTTTGTGATAAATTTCAAGACACATCTTGAAGAAATTCTACCACCCATGGTTCATTTAACATTTGTTAAAAATATCTATTTTTTTTAGTGTTACCCACTAAGTGTTTAGTACCGATTACCAAACTGTTAATATTTTGTGGGTTCAGAATGATAAAAATTCTCCACAGAAAAAAAATTTTATTGAAAGAAAAACTAACTAACTTAAAATCTCAGGCTACAATCCATTCTATGAAGAATAATCATAGTGAGGGTATAGAATAATGGAAGATAATGATGACTTTTCATAGAATGAAAGGATTCTTTCAGGAAGGAGATAGTTGAACAATGATCTGAATGAAGCAATGGAGAACCGACCATGAGAACACATGGAGGAAGAGCATTCCATGAAGATGGAAGAGACAGTACAGAAAAGCCCCAGATGCAAACAACTGGATATGTTTGAGGAGGAGCACTAATACCAGTCTGGGAGGAGCAGGATAACTTTGGGGAAGTATTGTAGGAGAAAAATTCAAAAGGTTGGTTAAGGCAAGATTATGCAGAGCCTTCAAGCCCGTGGTAAGGAGTATGGATTTTACTCTAATTGTGTAGGTATGTCAGGAGTGAAAAAGAAATCACAATAGATGCTGCTGAGGCCTGGTAGAAAAGAAGGCCTTCTAAAGAGCCCTGATTTAGCTCCAGTTCTGCACCAAATTGCTCAACTGCCCTTGCCACAAGAGTTTTTTAAAGTACCTGGTAGAAAGTCACCCTTCAAAATTAGAACACCTCAGTCCAAGTAACCCTGGAATCGTGGAAGCCCTTTCCTCCATGTGCAATTGCTATTGGTATATAGCCTGAAACAGACAGAGCACTGCCCCCTGTTGCTCTCTGCTTGCTCTGACCTACTCGAAGATCTGTAAGCAATATAAAGCTCTTATACGTTCACTGTGGTTGTGTCATTAAAACCATGCCACAATCCCATTGCTTATGGCAAAGATACCCTGTAGGATCTCAGGCAAGAGAGATCCTTGGCCACACTTCTTGGTTTGGGTCTCTGGTGGCGGCTTGGGATAGTAGCTACCAGCTAAGTTAACAGAGAAATTAAAAGAGTTCCATTAAAAACAATTGGCCATTGTGCTTGAACACAATCCCAATGTCTGTCCACTATGAGTGAGCTATTGCCTTTCTGTGTCACATGGCCCAGTCAGTCTGGGATGCCCCTGCTTGCTGAAGTTAAATCGGCTGCCTGGCACTGTCCAGTGCTGACTTGGGATTCTTCTGAAATTGCAGGTGCTGCAGATGGTGCTTAGAGCCATTGAACTCCCCTGCAGCCACTGGAGAGCATGTCCCAGTGTAAGGAGTGTGTGTTTCTCCACATGGCATCTACCACCTTTGCTGGGATCTGGTCACTTTCTGAGGATGTTGCCCCTTGGCCCAGTCGTACCAGTCCCTTATCCTGGGGTATTGGTAATGATCAGGACTATATGTGTTAAACATTGCAAAGTCCTGGTGTTGAGCCAGAGTGAGCCAGCCAGGTGGAGACCTACCTTATCTCACTGGTGATACAGGCTACCAGGGTACAGAGAAGCATCAAGTTTCCCTCACTAAGAGCCAGAGTATGTTAGGACACTAGGTTTATTCTGTTAGTGAAGCGGGGTGGGGTGAAAGGACCAAATTACCTAATCCTAACCCATTA
This sequence comes from Galagoides demidoff, assembly GCA_963574575.1. Lineage (NCBI taxonomy): Eukaryota > Metazoa > Chordata > Mammalia > Primates > Galagidae > Galagoides > Galagoides demidoff. Next base: position 29,722 of record CAUYQV010112502.1, read on the forward strand.
CAAGGGTAACTTCATCTGAGTCCCCACGGCACTACATAAAATTAAATTTCACCAGAGTTGACTCCTCTTTAACCCCTTTTAATAAAATTTTTTAAAGGTTAAATTCCGCCAAGGCAAGCATGGCCTACTTTGCTGCTGTTGCTCTTTTTCCTCTGATCCTTAGGTCTGTGGGGATAGGTGTGCTCAAGGGTCACAAAATGACTATTGGCAATGTATAAATTGCTAACATTTGGTGCCAGCTCCTCTTTCATCTCTAGAGGAGTTGTCAAACCTTTTCTGTGCTTGTGAGAACACGCTCAAATATCCTGGGTACTTCTAAGTTCTGCAGCCTAATAACACTATATTTCTACTCTTGTGACCTCAAGCCTCGGGTGCCAAAACCATGACCCTTGCCACTCTCACTAAGGTAGACACTGACCTAGATCACTCAGAGGTTGACTGGAACACTCTTGAACAAGAAGTGATGGCCTATGACAGGAGCATAAGTTTCCTCCTCTCCTGATGCTCCTGGTTACACTTAAAAGTTATAGGAGAAGCCCAGAAGGACAGCAAGATGAAGACACACAACTGTATCATCATAAAAATGCAAAATTTCCTAAAATAATATGTTACAGAAAGAGAGAAAAGAGGACAGATTAGCTGCTAAAGGATTTTGGTCTGAGCAGCTGCTGATGACAGCGGAAATACACCCATGGTGGAGTTAGCCAAAGATCCCAGAATACATAATTTGCTCAAAAACCCTAAATAGGGCAATTTTTGTTCATAAACCTAGGGAAGAACATTTCTTCCCACAATAGGATACTCTTAGGACTTCAGGAGTCATAGTGTCCAGGATACAGTGTCTTGGGGGAGAGTGATAAGGAGAAACTGACCACCAGAGAGAAGGCTTTGCTTCCACTCATATGCATCTATATGGCTTTGTAGAAGTTTCACACCTTCATGGCCATAATTATTGCTACGGCACAAGGAGCATGGAAAACCTAAGTTGCTAGACTTCGCCTCTGCAAGATTTGGATGGTGCCATGGGTCTATCATTTCACTAAGCACCATTTCCACACAGATCTCACAACTATCTCCAATACAGAATCATTTTCTTTAGGAGTGAAGGCCAAGAAATTCATTCTTCACAGAGCCTCCAAGCCTACCAGGCAATCTTGTTCCATTTCACAGAAAATGGTGACATAGTCCAATGTGCTCTAGAATATATTGATGCCATGGCCCCACACAAAAGAGACGGATCTAGAGAAGCTCAGATATTGACTCTACATGAGTTCCAAGTTGGGGCAGGAGTGCCCACAACTCAGTCTGGCCGTTTCCAAAAGGGTGAAGGGAAATTCAATGCCCCTTATCACTCACTACCATGTGGAGTCACCCTGAATGTGGAAGGCCACCCCTTCCTCTCCTCTCAGAAGAAAGGAAAGATTAGGACATGATAACCAGTTTGATGAAAATATTTCAAATTGTATATTAAAAAAATGTCAGGAAAAAAGTATATATACACATACATAAATTATTTAGTAACATGGGCTTATAATGGAAAATATCAGTTGTTGGGTCCCTTTATCGCCACCTGTGATCTCTCTCCCTGGAGGAAACCACTTTTAAATTAATCTTCTGGTGGTCACCTTCACATTGCTGAATAGTGAGCTTGCATTGCTGTGTCATGCTGTGTCATCTTCACTGGTGACAGTAACTTCCGCAGTGAGAGATGAACGATAGCTCATTTGTACCAACTCCCACTGCCTCTACCCCGCCTCCCTACATAGTTGCGTCCCTGTTCTCAGTTCCTCCCACTAATCGCTTCTACAACTTCACACTTAAACCTGCATTTCTTATTTAAACAATTTCTCCTGGGTCCCCATTTTGGAGCTGGGGATATTACTGATTCTCTCTCCCCTTGGCTGTCGACTCTCTTTTACCTGCTAACACCTGTCAGCTACAGCTTCACTGGTACATGATCCAAGCTAAAGTGACTGTGATGGTAAAATCTTTTTATGTTTTTTTAAAGGTTTGTTGCAAAGGTTGAACACCCCTAAAAGTGTTTATGTTATCGTGATCACAGGAGTATCAGTACCGTCGGGGCCACTGGGAGTGCTGTAAGCATCCCTCCTTCTCCCAGATCCTAATGTCATAATCCTTCTGATACTTGGAGAACAATCTTAACACTTAATTCAAATCGTCTTTCTGCTTTTTTTTTTTTTTTGCAGTTTGTGGCTGGGGCTGGGTTTGAACTTGCCACCTCCGGCATATGGGGCTGGCGCCTTACTCCTTTGAGCCACAGGCACTGCCCCATCTTTCTGCTTTTTACTCACCAGTGGCTAAAAGTCGCATTTCGTTTGCTGCAGGTGTGGATCTCACCTGTCTCATTTAGATTGGTTAGTTGGTTTCACTAGATTTTCTGACAGACTTGCCTTATCTTCTCGCATTCTGAGCTTTAACCATTTCCTAAAATTGCTGCAGCTCTCAGTTTATTGTCTTTTCCATCCTATACTCTTTATTCTAACTATCTACAGTGCAGAGCCCTTCATATTCCTGTCCTATATAACATACTTGTTTTCTCAGCCTGCTGTACAAAATGCCTTTCCACTGAGCTCTGTAATGTGGGCCACCATTTGCTTAGCTGAAGTTTCCTCTGTTGTCAAGTTTAGCTCTAATTCCTCTTGGGTTTTTTTTTTTTTTCTTCTTTAGGGGGGTAAAGAGAAATTTTATGTTTTTATATTTCATTTCCTAAATATCTCCAGACTCTTAAAGTCTGACCTATGAATGAAGCATTGTTCATGACTTAAGAAAAAAAAACCCTCAATGCATTAGGCATAGGAAGAATGCATCTCATTGTTATAAAAGCCAGATGGGACAAGTCCACCACTGGCAAAATACTCAATGATGAAAAGCTAAACGTTTTTCCTCTCTGGTTAAGAACAATATGAGGCTGCCCACTCTAACCACGTCTATTTAATATAGTACCAGAAGTCCTAATTAGAGTAACTCTGCAAGAAAAAGAAACAGAAATAAAGGCCATCTAAATCATAAAATAAGAAGTGAAATTTTCTCTGTTTACAGAAAACCCTAAAAAGCCTAAAATCTGCACACAAAAAAACTGTTAGAACAAAAATAAAATAAAATTGCAGGATGTAGAAGCAATATACAAAAATCAGTTGTGGGTTTATCAACTAACAATGAGGTATCCCAAAAACGGAACCAAGAAAACAATCACATTTACAGTAACATCTAAAGAGATAAAATACTTAGAAATATATTTAACCAAGGAAGTGAAAGATTTGGGGGAGGGAGAACCTGAAGCCTTAGGACCACATGTGGTCTTCTGGATCTTTGAGTGCAGCCTTTTGACTGAATCCAAATTTTACAGGATGAATCCTGTTGATACAGGGACTTGTTCTGTGAAGTTTGGATTCAGTTGAGGGGCTACACTTGTGGATCAGGAGGTCTCTATGTGGCATGGAGACTGAAGGTTCACTGAAAACTACAAAACATTGATGAAAGAAATTGAAGAAAACACAAATAAATGAAAAGAGATACATGTTCAGAAGTTGGAAGAACTACTATTGTTAAAATATCTATACTACCCAAAGCAATCTACAGATTCAATGCAATCTCTCTCAAACTTCCAATGGCCTTGTTCACAGAAATAGATAAAACAATCCTGAAATTCATACAGAACTATAAAAGACCTTCAATAGAAAAAAAAAAACCTGGAGCAAGAAGGACAAAGCTTCTTATAAAGCACAAACTACATTACAAAGTTATAGTAATCAAAACAGTATGGTGCTGGCATAAACATTAATAGACCAATAAAACAGAATAGAAACCCCAATAATAAATTCATTCATCTATAGTCAACTGATCTTTGACAAAGGTGCCAACAATGCACAATGGGGAAAGGATAGTCTTCAATAAACAATTTTGGAAAAACTGTACATCCATATGCAAAAGAATGAAATTGGGCTCTTCTTACATTATACACAAAAATCTGTTCAAAATGGTTAAAGACTTAAATGTAATATTTGGAACTGTAAAGGCTATGGCATTGATCTGGGCTATGACTTTTTTGATATGACCCCAAAAGCACAGGTAACAAAAGCAAAAATTGACAAATAGGGCTGCATCAAACTATAAGCCTTCTGCACAGACAAGAAAGCAAACAACAAAGTAAAAATAGCCCAGTAAATTAAAGAAAATATGTGCAAACCATGCACCTGTTAGAGGTTAATATCCAAAATGTATAAGGAACTCCTCCAAATAACTCAATAGTAAGAAAATAAATAAACCAACTAAAAAACGGACAAAGGGCCCTAATAGATATTTCTCCAAAGAAGACATACAAATGGCCAATAGGTACATTTTAAAAGTGCCTCAAGCTCGATGCCCGTAACTCAGTGATTAGGGTGCCAGCCACATACACAGGGGCTGGTGGGTTAGAACATGGCCTGGGGCTTGCTAAACAACTGACAATTACAACCAAAAAAGAGCCGGCACAGTGGAGGGCTCCTGTAGTCCCAGCTACTTGGGAGGCTGAGGCAAGAGAATTGCGTAAGCCCAAGAGTTTGACGTTGCTGTAACTCCACAGCACTGTACCCAGGGCGACAGCTTGAGACTGTGTCTCCAAAAAAAAAAAAAAAAAAAAAGGAAAGAAAAATTACTGGAGCATTCTAATAGGAGCCTAAAGTCCTGGCTACTCTGTAGGCAAAGTCAAGTTTGCTTAAACCCAGGTGTTTGAGATTGCTATGAGTTAGGCTGACACCAAGGCACTGTAGTCTGAAAAACAGAGGGAGATTCCATCTCAAAAAAAGAAAAAAAAAAGAGGTAGATTTTCTGAAGTAATTTGCTAAGATTATGCTTAAACAGGAATTTGGGAAGAAAAAAGGAAAAAATCTAACTGAAAATAACTTATAAATTGATTCATAAGTTACATTAATACATTTAAAACTACAAACATATAGGCTTTCATGCCATATATTTAACCAGAATAAAATGATGTTAGAATTTATATTTATAGTACATGCTTTTTTTCTCAAAGCACCTGTTGAAGATTCTGTTTCCAGCAGTGCAGAACCCAAGCCTGATGCGAAAAAGGCCAAAGCTCCAGGAGTTTCCTCTAAAACAAAGGTATATTAACTGCATTCTTGGGTACACTAGATTAGCATTAAGAATGTCTCATACACTGTCTTATTCTATTAGGAAAGAAATCATACATGAAAAAGCATCACTATATTTTATGTTAGCTAGTTATTATTTATTTTAGTTTCTGTGGCTCGTTTTTAATAATATTGCCCTAGAGACAGTGGTGGGGTGTGGTTCATTTTTAATAATATTGCCCTAGAGATTATGGGGAGTGTGTGTGTATCTCATATTTTGAAGCCTGGACGACATAATGAGATACATACACACCCCCCACAATCTCTTCAGAAAATTTTTTAAAAGATTAGCCAGGCATAAGAGTGGCTGACCTAGGTGGTAGTGCTAGCTACTCACAAGGCTGAGGCAGGGGGATCACTTAAGCCCAGAAGTTTCAGGCTGAAGTGAGCCTCTATCCTGTACTACACAAGCCACTACATTCACCTGGGCAACAGAGTGAGACCCTGTTTTAAGAAAATAATTTTTTTTTTTTTTTTTTTTTACAGTTTGGCCAGGGCCGGGCTTAAACCCACTACCCCTGGTATATGGGGCCAGCACCCTACTCCTTGAGCCACAGGCACTACCCAATAATAAATTTTTTTTTTTTAATCTATGGGAAATTGTCTTTTAAACTATCCAATGAAGTTGTCTTTTCTTATCCTTTGCTCTGTCCTCATTTCTAATTTAACAAGTACTTATTTTAGTATATTGATCACAAATGATTTGAATTATTTTTGGCTCTGTTCTTTTGGCTCGGTGCCCAAAGCACAGTGGTTATGGTGCCAGCCACATACACCGAGGCCAGCTGGTTCAAACCCGGCCAGGGCCTGCTAAACAACAACTGCAACAAAAAAAAAGCCAGGCGTTGTGGCAGACACCTATAGTCCCAGCTACTTGGGAGGCTGAGGCAAGAGAATTGCTTAAGCCTGAGAGTTTGAGGTTGCTGTGAGCTGTGACGTCCAAGGGTGACATAGTGAGACTATGTCTCAAAAAAAATACATAAAATAAAATAAAATGAATTATTTTTGACTTTTTTTTGTTTTTTGTTTTTGAGACAGAGCCTCAAGCTGTCGCTTTGGGTAGAGTGCTGTAGTGTCACAGCTCACAGCAACCTCCAACTCCTGGGTTTAAGCGATTCTCTTGCCTAAGCCTCCCCAAGTAGCTGGGACTACAGATGCCCACCACAACACCCGGTTATTTTTAGGTTGTAGTCATTGTTGTTTGGCAGGCATGGGCTGGATTCAAACCTGCCAGCTCAGGTGTATGTGACTGGTGCCTTAGCCGCTTGAGCTGCAGGCACCAAGCCTTTGACTCTGCTCTTAATGGCACACATTTTTTCAAGTCACTTGCTGTTTACAAAGCAACTTCACAAAAATGATCTCATTTGATTTTTCTGAATGACTTCTAGAAAGAAATTGTGGCCAACTAGAAATTGCTTCTTTTATAATAAATCCAATAATAAAATTTAAATTTTACCTCTTACTATGGACTACAGGTCACTATTTTCTTTCAATTATATTCAAAGATTCTAAATCTTGGATTATTTTTTAAAACAAGTAACTCAGGTATTTAAAGCATTTCTTGCAACTTTCTCTAGAAATAGGTTCAAAGGATCTCTGATTATACTGCTTTGTTAGAGATAGCATTTAAATATGGTGGTGAACAGTAAAGCTTTCAAACTAAGTGTTGTGAAATGTATAAATGCCATTCAAGATATCATTATTGGCTTTGCTCCTGTAGCTCAGCAGCTAGAGTGCCAACTGCATATACTGGAGCTGGTGGGTTCGAATCCATCCCAGGCCAACTACAGCCAAATAATAGCCAGGCATTGTGGTGGGAGCCTATGGTCCCATCTACTTAGGAGGCTGAGGCAAGAGAATCACTTAAGCCCACAAGTTAGAGGTTGCTGTGAGCTGTGATGCCACAACACTCTACTGAGGGCAACATAGTAAGACTTTGTCTCAAAAAAAAAAAAAAAGATGTTATTATCATTAGTATGGAAAGCTATCTAGTGTCAAAGATTTCAAGAAAGAAAAGAACTATCCAATATACCAAAAGTCTGTGACCCACACTAATGACTGGTAATGGTAGCTTTTCCACCTATATAACATGCCTGTCCAAGAACTAACCAAAAGTTACTTAAGAATACTCTTAATGGCTCGGTGCCTATGGCTCAAGCAGCTAAGACACTAGCCACATACACCTGAGCTGGCGGGTTCGAATGCAGCCTGGGCCCACCAAACAACAGTGATAGCTGCAACCAAAAAATAGCCTCTTGTCTATTTTTTGGTGCTGTGGCAGTGCCTCTTGTCCCAGCTACTTGGGAGACAGAGGCAGGAAAATCACTTGAGCCCAGGAGTTGGAGGTTGCTGTGAGCTGTGGTGTCACGGCACTCTACCCTGAGTGACAGTTTGAGGCACCGTCTCAAAAAAAAAAAACAGTAAATTTTTTTCTTTATGTAAATTTGTAGAGAATGTGTACAAAAACATATGCCAAATTCTATAATTCGTAGAATATAATGTAGAAAGATGTCTATGGTTTCCATAGTGTCCTTTTACTGGGCAGCAACATCATTTTCTCAAGGAGAAGTGGCCTTGCTAATCACAATTCCCTGAACCTTGGTTGTAGAGTGCGCAAGGGAAGAAGGTGCCAAGCAAAACTAGCTTAAAGGAAGATGAAGACAAATCTGGACCTATTTTTATTATTGTTCCAAATGGGAAGGAGCAAAGGATGAAAGATGAAAAAGGATTGAAGGTAAGGAAGGGGTAAGAATCTTCAGGAGCCTTTTTGCTTGTTTTCTTAAGAATAGTTTTGTGGCCCAGAATTTATGTCATTGTAAAATATCTAATAATTAATTGAATCTTTTGCTTAGCAGTTATCTTATTCATTCTCCAAGATTGCTTTATGAGAACGTTACTTCCTACAAAAAAGAAAAAACTATAGAATGGAGCTATTGTCAATTTATTCTACATTGCAATAATGTAGTAGTTTGGGGGGATTTTTTTTATTTTTATTTTTTATTATTTTTGTGTGTGTGTGTTGTGTATATCCTAAAATCAGAATATTGAATCTTTATTTTTATTGTATTTTATTTTTTTCAGGTTACACTGATTGCATTGGTTAGGTAAAGTCCCTCTTACAATTGTGCCTTGCCCCTAAAAGGTGTGCCACACACTGAGACCCCACCCCCGTCCCTCCGCTCTTCCTTTCCCCCACCCTCCTTCCTCCTCCTCCGATTTTTTAATTTTTAAAATCAAAAAATGGGAAGTGTTCATTTTTTTTTAATCAACTGGACACATAAACTGCTTCATTAATCCTTCTGTATAAGATCCTAAAGGGCAGACTTGGTGATTATAGATTAGCTAGTTCAGTCATTTCTCTTTGGTTTTATTAGGTGCTTAAAAAAAATTTTTTTTTCAATATTGTTGTTTTTTAAATTTAAGCAGTATAAATAGTTCAGAAGATAGTATACAAAAAGTACCCATTTTTTTATTACTCCATCATACCTATCCAATCATATATATATATATATATATCCTTTTACACAGATAGGACCTTGTCAAACTCTTTGTTCTTTCACTACTTTCTTTAAATGATGTTTGAAATATCTGAAAGATCATTCCCAATCTCTGTGTGTGTATATATGGGTATCATTATTTTTACTGGTACATTATATGTATGTACCTTTCGTACATAAATGCTGGACATTTAGGTTGTTTCTAGTTTTTTGCTATTACAAATTTTGTTGCCTTTAGTATCTTTGAATACAGCTCTTTGTAAACCTATGTGTATATATCTGTATTAAATCCCTAGAATAGTTTGTACATTTTTAATTTTGATAGATATCTCTGTTTTTCCCTTTATTACAGTGTGCCAACAAAGTCTACCATGTTATACAATTAAAATATAGGATTGGTTTTTTTCTCATAAAAATTGCAAAAAAATTCTATTGCTAAAAGATTTTCAGAGTTACTAAGCTTTTAGAGCAGTGGTTCTCAACCTTCCTAATGCCACAACCCTTTAAATAGTTCCTCATGTTGTGGTGACCTCCAACCATAAAATTATTTTCATTGCTACTTTAAAGTAGCATAATAATTTTATGAAAGTAATTTTATGGTTGGGGGTCACCACAACATGAGGAACTGTATTAAAAGGATGCAGCATTAGGAAGGTTGATAACTACTATCGTAGAGTATTAGTTTCAGAGGACATTTTATATTGAAATTTAAGTACAAATAAATATTGTTGAATTTTAAAATATCCTATTAAGTTGTTCTTGCAAGTACATTATATAAAGTTCTCTACTTCAGCTCAGTGGCTCATGCCTATCTATAATCTTAGTGCTATGGAAAGCCAAGGCAGGAGGATCACTTGAGGTCAGGAATTTGAGAGTATCCTAAGCAAGAGCAAAACCCTGTCTCTATTAAAAATAAAAAGATTAATCAGGCATGGTGGTACAAGACTGTAGTCTTAGCTACTGAGGAGGCTGAGGCAGGACGATTGCTTAAGCCCAGGTGTTTGAGGTTGTTGTTTGCTAGGCTGAGGTCATGGCACTCTAGTCCGGGAGACACAGCAAGACCATCTTAAAGGGGAAAAAAAAAAACCTCTCTACCTCATTTCAGTTGACACCTTATAGCCCCTTTTCACTGATTTTTATTTTTACCATTGAAACTGTTTTAATGTTACAACTCCAAAATGCAATAATCTTCACCTTTTATAAATTTATAAAAGACCAGATTTTAAAAATCTATTTTATTTATTCCTTCATACTTAATTTTTATTTATTTTTTATTATTTTTTTGAAACATAATAAAGAGTTTTACTTTGTCACCTTTGGTAGAGTGGCGTTATAGCTCACAGCAACCTCAAACTCTTGGGCTCAAGCGATTCTCTTGCCTCAGCCTCCCAAGTACTGGGACTACAGGCGCCCACCACAATGCCCGACTATTTTTAGAAATGGGGTCTCTCTCTGGCTTAGGCTGGTCTCTAACCTGTGAGCTCAGCAATCCACCTGCCTCGTCCTCACAGAGTGCTAGGATTACAGGTGTAAGCCACCACACTTGGCCCCATACTTAACTTTAAAAATAAAGGTAAAAGACAATTAAATTCTCTTTATCCTAGTTGTTCTGTGTTCCTTATTTTCCAACTCTAGAGTGTATGCTGCAATTCAAATACTATATAAGAAAAAATAAAATAGGGCTCGGTGCCTGTGGCTCAAGTGGCTAAGGCGCCAGTCACATACACCTAAGGTGGCGGGTTTGAATCCAGCCCGGGCCTGCCAAACAACAATGATGGCTGCAACCAAAAAAAAAATGGCCGGGTGTTGTGGTGGGCGCCTGTGGTCCCAGCTACTTGGGAGGCGGAGGCAGGAGACTCGCTTGAGCCCAGGAGTTGGAGGTTGCTGTGAGCTGTGATGCCATGGCACTCTACCCAGGGGGACAGCTTGAGGCTCTGTCTCGAAAAAATAAAATAGTAACTTCTGCTTTGATATGTAATTTCCAGAATTTTCCAGAATTGGGAAACTGGGCAGTAAGGCATTTGTAAATCTTCTGTTTTATCTATAGGTTCATTCTGTGCCTTTTGAATGAGAAGAAGTCTCCAGGCTTCAAGGTCATATGGATTCTCTTTTAATTTCTTTTCAGTTTTCTTCACCTTCTCTTGTTTTATCTTGTTTTGTTTTTTTAGGTGCTGAAGTGGAATTTTACTACCCCACGGGATGAATATATTGAGCAACTAAAGACTCAGATGTCTAGCTGTGTGGCTAAATGGTTACAAGATGAGATGTTTCACTCAGACTTTCAGCATCATAACAAAGCTCTGGCTGTCATGGTTGATGTAAGTCTGCAGTAAATAAGCACACATTTCAGGCGTGTGAAAATACTCAGAAGCCCTCTGAAATAATCAGAAGTTTGTTTGACTTGAAAAGGAAGCAGAATATACCATGTTCTCTGTTTTTAGAGATGCATTATTATTTGATAGAATAAATTACTCTTTTAGGCCTTAACTAGAAGCTTAAAAATTCTATTATTTTCCTTTGGGGCTCTGGTAAAATTTTAGGATGTATTGGATTAATAGAACTTAAGTTTTACTAAGTTATATAGTCTTATTTGTGAGATTTTTGTCTTGTTTTATTTTAAGCACTTGGAGAGTGAAAAAGAAGGTGTCATTGGCTGCCTGGATCTTATCTTAAAGTGGCTTACTCTGCGGTTTTTTGATACCAATACAAGTGTCCTAATGAAAGCACTAGAATATTTAAAATTGCTTTTTACCCTGCTAAGTGAAGAAGAGTATCATCTTACAGAGAATGAAGCATCTTCCTTCATCCCCTATCTTATTCTCAAGGTAATGTGTTATTCTCTCTCAGAGTTCCCAGCTGACCTCAGTTCCTTTACTTTTATTCCCTTTTTGATTATTGTATGATGATACAATACTTTCTACCAGTCACCTCTATGCACCCATTTTTTCAAGATATACATGGGGTGAACTGGTGCTACTCAGAAAATGCCTTACTTAATCATTTTTCCTGTTGACTAGGTTGGAGAACCAAAAGATGTCATTCGTAAAGATGTTCGTGCCATCCTGAACCGGATGTGCCTTGTCTACCCAGCCAGCAAGATGTTCCCGTTCATCATGGAAGGAACCAAATCCAAAAACTCTAAGCAGAGAGCAGGTGAAGCAATTTAAATTGAGACCTGAATCTCTCCATGACACTTAGGAAAAAATTAGGCCAGGCACAGTGGCACATGCTTGTGATCCTAGCACCCTGGGAGGCCAAGGCAGGAAGATTGTTTGAGGTCAGGAGTCTAATACCAGCCTGAGAAAGAGCAAGACTCTGTCTCTACTAATAATAGAAAAATTAGCCAGGCATTGTGGCAGGTGCCTATAGTCCCAGTTACTCAGGAGGCTGAGGCAGGAGGATCACTTGAACCCAGGAATGTGAGGTTGCTATAAATTAAGCTGATGCCACTGCACTCTTACCTGGGGAAACAGAGCAAAAATCTTGCTTAGAAAAAGAAAATAGTTTGTAAATGAACAAAGAAATTTCTTTAGTGTCTATATAGGTAATTCCAATCTTCTGATTCAGACTGTGAGAGTGATGAGTTGCACACTGGTGGAGCCATGGTATCAGATGATACAGGCACCTCTCAGTACCACCCTGATGACAAAATCAAGTGCACAGGGGCCATCTGACTCACAGGAATTTCTTCCTTTCAGGAGCACTTGCCAAAATACCATTGTCTCATTGGTAAAAGGCAGTAAATTAAAAAAAAAAATTTTATTGAGAGGCTGAGGCAAGAGAATCTCTTAAGCCCAAGAGTTAGAGGTTGCTGTGAGCTGTAATGCCACTGCACTCTACAGAGGACAACATAGACTCTGTCTCAAAAAAAAAAAAAATTACTATGGTGAGTGCCTGTATTCCAAGCTACTTGGGAGGCTGAGACAAAAGGATTGCTTGAGCCCAAGAGTTTGAGGTTACTGTGAGCTATGACACCACGGCACTCAACCCCAGGGCAATTGAGCGAGACAGAGTCTCAAGAAAAAAAGTATAAACAAGACAAAATTCTAATTTTAGTCCTTCATGTATGATGCCAAGGGAAATTTCTCTTATAAGGATAAATCTGTATGCCAAATGTGTGTTGTTTCAATCTAGCCTTTCTTCCCATCAGAGTGCCTGGAAGAGCTCGGATGTCTGGTGGAGTCTTATGGCATGAATGTTTGCCAACCAACCCCAGGAAAAGCCTTAAAGGAAATAGCTATTCACATAGGAGACCGTGACAACGCTGTACGCAATGCTGCGCTCAACACCATTGTGACGGTGTACAATGTGCATGGGGATCAGGTGTTCAAACTGATTGGAAATGTGAGTGACTTTTCTCTTAGGTATTGTCAGCAGGTTGTGAAAAAATACATAAGATCTTTTAGGTGCCAGGCTTCTTGTCATCTCAATTGTTACTAAATTTTGTACCATTTTTGGGGGGAGGGGGTGGACAGAGTCTCACTTTATCACCCTTGGTAGAGTGCCGTGGCATCACAGCAACCTCTAACTCTTTGGCTTATGTGATTCTCTTGCCTCAGCCTCCCGAGTAGCTGGGACTACAGGCGCCCAACCACCACACCCAGCTATTTTTTTTTTTTTGTTTGCAGTTTGGCCGGGGCCAGGTTCAAGCCCACCACCCTTGGTATATGGGGCCGGCATCCTACCCACTAAGCCACAGGCACCGCAGCCACTTTCTAGTAAATTCAAACTTTCAGTGTGTCCTAGAATCCAGGTAGACCCTGGAGGTATATCTGTTTAGGCTGTGTTTTACTGGAAATCAAGTTTTCTTTTCTGAGCATTCTGTTCATAGAAGTTTGCTTTAGAAATGAGAGCTATTTCTAAATCAAAAATCTGAGCTATTCTGAGGTTTAAATTCTGCCTGACAATCTGCTTTGTAATTTTTAATGCACTTAGTTTTTAATTAACAAGTAGTTATTTGTGTATATTGTGGATACTGGTATCTGTCAATTTAAGAGTCTTGATCCGTGGCTCGGCACCTGTGGCTCAATTGGCTAAGGCGCCAGCCACAGTACACCTAAGGTGGTGGGTTCGCATCCCCCAGCCCGGGCCCGCCAAACAACAAATGATGGCTGCAACCAAAAAATGGCCAGGCGTTGTGGTGGGCGCCTGTGGTCCCAGCTACTTGGGAGGCGAAGGCAGGAGACTCACTGGAGCCCAGGAGTTGGAGGTTGCTATGAGCTGTGATGCCATGGCACTCTACCCAGGGGATAGCTTGAGGCTCTGTCTCAAAAAAAAAAAAAAAGAGTCTTGAGCCACTCATGAACCTTTTTGCCAGGTACACTAGTTTCTGCCTCTGACTCCTGGTTTCCTTTGAGCTGGTCGCTATGATAGCTGGACCTCAGTTCTTCCCTCAGCTATCTTGTAATATCACTATATATTTACACTGTGCTGAACTATTTTTTCTTATATTATCTAATAAATCCTCACTACTGCCAGTATAGAACATAAAACAGATGGGAATTTTACAGGTGACCAAAAATGAAGTTTCTTGCTTATAATCACAAAACTAGTTAGTGGTGACCAAACAAAAATAGGGAAGCTCCATTTAAATTTTGAATTTTTTGTTTGTAGTTGTTAATTGCCTTTGCTTTTCTATCCTTTCCTTCTTTCATATGTTTTCTTATTACAGTAGGTAGGTACATACTGACAGTAATAGATTTTAAAATGTAGTGATTTGAAAGTAAACTTATCCTAACATAGTAGGTTCTGTTCACTTTGTTATGAAAATAAATACTCTTGGATTCTCAAATTAGGTTTTTAAATTCTTGTAGACTGGACACTATGGCTCATGCCTGTAATTCCAGCACTTTGGGAGACCAAGGTAGGAGGATTGCTTGATGTCCAAAGTTTGAGGTCACCCTAGGCAACATAGATAGACCTCCATCTCTTTTTTAAAAAGGGTTTAATTAGTCAGGTGTGGTAGTGCACACATGTGGTCCTGTCTACTCAGAAAGCTAAGGCAAGAGGATCGATACAACTCAGGTTTGAGATAATAGCAACCTATTATCACACTACTGTCCTCCAGCCCAGGTAACAGAACAAGACCCCTTCCCTAAAATAAATAAATAAATTCTCCTCAGGCCAGGCATGGTGGCTCACGTCTATAATTCCTAGCACTCTGGGAAACTGAGATGGTGGATAGTTTGAGCTCATGAGTTCAAGACCAGCCTGAGCAAAAGCAGGACCATGTCTCTACTAAAAAATAGAAAAACTGAGGCAAGAGGATCACTTGAGCCCAAGAGTTGTAGGTTGCTGTGAGCTATGATGCCACAGCACTCTACCTAGGGCAACAACCTGAGACTGTCTCAAAAAAAAAAAAAAAAAGATTCTCCTCATATCTTAGTAGATGGGTATGCTAATAAATTAAATTTGACTTTTTATAGCTTTCTGAAAAGGATATGAGCATGCTTGAGGAGAGGATTAAGCGGTCAGCAAAGAGACCTTCTGCTGCACCAATAAAACAGGTGGAAGAGAAACCTCAGCGCACACAGAATATAAGCTCCAATGCCAACATGTTACGCAAGGGATTGCCTGAGGACATGTCTTCCAAACTCAAGTATGTATATAGAAATAATTGTCTGAAAGTATTTCTGTGCTTTGCCTTGTGTGCTCAGAGCTTGTCCCGTGACATAATCTTAAGTTCTTGCAGCCATTATCATGCATGACAGAGTGTCTGAGTAAATGTCTTGTAACCAAATGTTTAATCCTTCAGTCTTCATTGTCGTTGTCTTTGTCTCAAAACCACTTCTAAATGGTCTTGTGCCTTCTTTCACTGCTTTTCCGTGGACAGAATTATGTATCGCACTTATAGGATGTAAGTACTGCCTGCTAATTTCTCATTAGCAGGGCTCTTATATCTTTCTAACTTCTGACTTGGATTCATCCCCTCTGGAGGGCGACTGGCTTAGAATTTATAACCAAGATAGAGGGTGGCCATTAGTATCCCATGAATTAGGCCTTCCATGAAAGTTTAGTGGCTAGAAAAAGTGACAACTCAGTATAATGTGGCTAAAATGTTGATTCACCTTCTTCCTTGTGTTATACTAGGTTGTGTTCAGTTTCCTTTTCTTGAGATAAGGCTAAATAAGATGCATGCAACCCAGAATTGGCTTAGGGACTCAAAATACTGCCTCCTAAGCAAGACAGCTCTATTTTGGGTTGTGTCATGAGTATAATTTTAACCAATTTGAATTTGGAAACTTTGAATCTCTATTTCTTGGATATGGAGAATGGCCTGTTAGGAGTGAATATTCCTAAAAACAGGTGACTGGCTGTCCCTAAAAGTATACAATGTACTGAATACTGCATGGAATGATGCTTATGATTACGAAAACTTAAACTGGTTAACTTGGTAGTAAAGAACCAGCCAGTCTAGATTTATCTTATATATTTGCCCATATGTAGTGAGCTTTGAGTTAATATAAGTATGCTTTATTAATTATTTTCTGCCTTATCTAGAGTAGAAGTACAAGGTTTGCTAGCTTTTGTGAACTAAAAAGAATACTTATAACTTGGCAAGTAATGTAAATTAAAGTTACAAGTTAAAGTTATCTGCTCACTTAGGATATTCATGAATCAAGCTGCTGCCCATTTAAGGCACTTACTTAGACTCAAGGACTTAAATCATTCAGGGGGGCTGAAACCAGAAGTTGAACATCTGTCCTGAAGCTTTGGGACAACTGGCAGTGCAGTGCCACTCTTGCCTTTTGTTAAGAAATCTCTTTTAGTTCAGGAGCCTCCTTTTGCTTCCCCTAGCCAAGCCCGAAGCATGAGTGGGCATCCTGAGGCAGCCCAGATGGTCCGCCGAGAATTCCAGCTGGATCTAGATGAGATTGAGAATGACAGTGGCACAGTCCGGTGTGAAATGCCAGAACTTGTCCAACACAAACTAGATGACATTTTTGAACCAGTCCTTATTCCGGAACCCAAGTAAGTTAAACCTCTTTCATGTAAACATAAAAAGTTCATGATGATGAGTGTGCCTAAGTAAAATGAGCCTTCTGTGGTAGTGTGCAGTGAAAATGTTTTAGAACTGATTTCCTGAGTGACAGTTTTTTCCTAAGACCTGGATCTAGAGGGTAATTGCATAACTCCAACTTACTGGGATGTCTTATAACAGAGATTGACGTTTTCCCTTTGCTGTGCTGTCTAGGATCCGGGCTGTTTCTCCACACTTCGATGACATGCACAGTAATACAGCATCCACGATCAATTTCATCATCTCCCAAGTAGCCAGTGGTGACATCAACACGAGTATCCAAGCTCTGACCCAGGTATGGGGGTGCTCCCATGATAGAGAACCCCTTAGTGGATATAGGGGCTATAAAAGTGATGGGTTACACACTGATGGAATCATAGAATTTAGAGGATACGTGCAATGTTCAATACTGCCATGAGGAAAAAGTGCTCAGGGGCCACTCAGTCATCATTTGCCTCAGAGGATATAGCTTTAGAAGAGCCTTGCATTTTTCTAGTTGTATTCATTCACTGCTAGCTAGAAGATAGCAGCAGCAGCTAAGAGGGACCAACTCTCAAAGAATGTGCTCAGATTTTAGTGGACAGAAACAAGTAAACAAGAAATTATCAGATAGTAGTAACTATTGTGAAAATAGAACTCAAATTGGGTGATGGATAGGAGAAAGGGACTGAGTAGTTACTTAGATTGAATGATCAGGAAAAGTCTGATGTCCAAATCAGTGGTAAGAACGTTCCAAACTGAGGAAGCAGTTCATATACAAAGGCCCAGGTTAGGAGTGAGTTGGCCAAGTACTAGGAAACAATAAGGGTCTGTGTGCCTGGAGGATAGTGTTGAAGGGGAAGAATGATACAGAGTGAGGTTTGAGAGACAGACAGTGATCAGATCATGTAGGGCTTAAAAGTGCCTGAGAATGTTGTTTGGATTTTAAGTGTGATGAGAGTCTATTTGAAAATTTTAAACACAGAATTTACATGTTTAAAAAATTATTTTCATCTATCTCTGCTTCCATTCCCTAACAACTCTAGTCCTAAAGTTACTAGGTGGGGCAGAGCAAGGTAGGCATTCATAGCTGTGGCAAGGGAGTAGGAATGGGGAGTCATAGTGGCCCAATAATGGGGTCTCAGATCCCAAGTACTGTGAGGAGGATGTCCATGTAGAAGGGCAACACAGAGTTCAGAGAGTCAGAGCCATGAAGGCTGAAGGGTGTATATATATATGTAGGAGCCAACCTGTCATGGTAGTATGACCCCAGGCAGCGTGAGGAGGATTTCTCCGTGTGTTGGGGATGGGGAGGTGGTGCATGAAGTGTGGCTTAGAATGAGGAATCCGGCCAAAAAAGTGGGCATCTGCATTGGGAATGGCTGGCCACAGAAATGGAAGATTAGTTACATCCAAAGGGATTGGTCAATAAATAAATATAATAAGGAAAATGGGAGTCAAGTTGCTCCCTGTTAGAGAAAAGAGTTACAAACATAGAAGGCAAATAGAATGAACTGTAGCATCGGACCAGAATTAGAATAAACATTAGTAGAAATGTGCATCTGTGTACACATACATAATGGGGGATAATATACATAGAAGTGGATATAACATGTAGTCATATGTTACTTAACAACAGGGATACATTCTGAGAAATGCATCATTAGGCAATTTCATTCTTGTGTGAACATGATGGAATATATTTACAAACTTAGATGGCGTAGCTTACTACATACCTAAGCTAAGTGGGATAGCCAGTTGACTACTAGACTACAAAATTTTACAATATGTTACTATACTGAATACTGGAAGCAATTATAACACATTGGTAAATGCAGTATTTGTATATCTAAACATAGGGAAAATACTGTAAAAATACATATCATAATCTTCTGGGACCACTATTGTATATGTGGTCCATAGTTGACCAAAATATCATTAAGGGCATATGACTGTACATACATTTGTTCCCTAGCTCTTTTCACTAAGAAGACTCAAGAACAGCAATACCCCAGCAATGAGCACACCCTGGTCTTACCCACTAAATACCATTTTCTGCAAAAAGGAATGCAGGTTCTATAGAGAAGTGGCTGATTCCAGGGCTGAATCAAGGAAATTACAAGATGATCCTAGAACATTTTTTTTTTTTTTTTTTTTTTAGTGAAACAGAATCTTACTTTGTCACCATTGGTAGAGTGCTGTGGCATCATAGCTCACAGCAACCTCAAACTCTTGGGCTCAAGTGATCCTCTTGCCTCAGCCTAGCTGGGACTACAGGTGCCCACCACAACACCTGGCTATTTTTAGAGACAAGGTCTTTCTCTGGCTCAGGCTGGTCTTCAACTCCTGAGCTCAGGCAGTTCACCTGGCTGGGGCTCCCAGAGTGCTGGGATTACAAGCATGAGCCACTGCACCCAGCCTAGGACATCTTCTTATGCCAGAGAGCAAGGATAGGCTCAAAGAATAATAGAGACCAGGGACGGTGGCTCATGCCTGTAATCCTAGCACTCTAGGAGGCCAAGGCAGGCAGATCTCTTGAGCTCATGAGTTTGAGACCAGCCTGAGCAAGAGCGAGACCCCAGGCATTGTGGTGGGTGCCTATAGTCCCAGCAACTCAGGAGGCTGAGGCAAGAGAATTGCTTGAGCCCAAGAGTTTGAAGTTGCTACGAGCTTCAGTTGCATGACAGTGTACCACCGTTGACAAAGTGAAACTCTGTCTCAAAAATAAAATACAAATTACCAAGAAGTAGAGAGAACTGACAGAAACCACTAACTGAACGTCAATAATACAACAAAATGAAATCACTAGCCACCATATAGGACCCAGTGAGAGTACTGCATCACTTTGCTCATATTTCTAATATTTATAACCTGACTCTTATCAAAATGTCACAGTCAAGGAAGTTGAGGAAAGACTAAAGAACTGTCCTTGGCTCGGCGCCTGTGGCTCAAGCGGCTAAGGCGCCAGCCACGTACACCTAAGGTGGCGGGTTCGAATCCCCAGCTCGGGCCTGCCAAACAACAATGATGGCTACAACCAAAAAAATGGCCGGGCGTTGTGGCGGGCGCCTGTGGTCCCAGCTGCTTGGGAGGCTGAGGCAGGAGACTCGCTTGAGCCCAGGAGTTGGAGGTTGCTGTGAGCTGTGGTGCCACGGAACTCTGCCCAGGTGGATAGCTTGAGGCTCTGTCTCAAAAAAAAAAAAAAAAAAAAAAAAGAAATACAGTAGATCCTCCTTAGTATAGTGGCAAATAAAAAATACAGTAGAACCTCTGTAAACTGACCACCCATGGAACTATTTCTGGTCAACATAAAGAACTAGACCACTGTACCAATGTGTACATGTGGCACATGCCCAGTCTATGAAAATTAGGTCAACTTGAGGTGGTCAGTATAGGAGGGAGGTGTTCAACTATTAAGGTTCTACTGTATACATTAAAGCAGGCGTTCTCAAACTACAGGCCGTAGGCCACATGCCACCCGCCAAGAACATTTATCTGACCCACTGGGTGTTTTTGCCGCCGCTGCCTGTCCTGCTTAGCAGCTGACTCGTCCTGGGGCCTGCAGTCTGGCCCTCCAGCTGTCTGAAGGACAGTGAATTGGCCCCCTATTTAAAAAGTTTGAGAACCCCTGCATTACAGTATCAGATTGACATCAGCTACGTAGGAGGCTGAAGCAAGAGAATCGCCTAAGCCCAAAAGCTGGAGGTTGCTGTGAGCTGTGACTCCACATCACTCTGAGGGTGACAAAGTGAGACTCTTGTCTCTAAAAAAAAAAAAAAAAAGAGTATCAGATTGACACCTTACTCCCAAATGATTCAGGATAAAGTTTCTTTACTATACTTTAAATGTTTCCTTAATATTTGCACTTTTTGCTAATTGCAGAAAAAGTTAACTCTGGCCACTATAAAAACCAGATTATAGGTAAAGCAAGAGTAGATTCCAGGAGACCTAGATCTAAGTTAAGGCTAAAATTTATGTGAAAGTTAGTTATCAGTGCCATGAGGATGAGAATGATGGAGAGGAAGAAAATGAATGGTTTTAGGGTATCTTTTGGAAGTAAGGTCCACAGAACTTGGTGGAAGATTGGATGTAAACATATGCTTAACACTGCACCAATATTTGGGAAATTAGAGTTTTGAATTTGGACCAAATTGTCTGATTTTTCTGAGCCTCACTTTTCTGGTTAATGGATATCTTAATATCAGTCCTATATACAGAGTCCAAAAAAGCATTCCTTTTAATAAACATTTAAACACAAGTATTGGCCAGGAGTGTTGGTTCATGCCTATAATCCTAGCACTTTGGGAGGCTGAGGCAGGTGGATTGCTTGAGCGCAGGAGTTTGAGACCAGCCTGAGCAAGAATAAAACCCTCTAAAAATATCAGGGCATTGTGGGGGGGCACACCTTGTAGTCTCAGCTACTGGAGAGGCTGAGGCTAGAGGATCACTTGAGCCCAAGAGTTTGAAGTTGCTGTGATCTATGATACCATGGCACTCTATTCAGGTTGACAGAGTAAAACTCTGTCTCAAAAATAAACTAACTAAATAAATAAACAACCAAAGTTATTTTTCTTTTAACTAGACAGTGAGCCACTTAAAATAGGATATATTACTTAATTCACCAAACAGTATCTTACTTAGTAAATATTTATTGAATAATGGAATCCTTAAGGACTAATTATTTATATAAAAAGTTACTTTCTTTTCAAGGAAAGATATTGAAAGTGCTCTGCTGGGCTAATATTCTTACAGAGAGGTCCCTTATAGCTTCTTCCTGCTACTTAAAAGTATGAAACTTGGCTTGGCGCATGTAGCTCAAGGGACTAAGGCGCCAGCCACATACACCAGAGCTGGCAGATTCGAATCCATCCCAGGCCTGCCAAACAATGACAACTACAACCAAAAAATAGCCAGGCATTGTGGTGGGTGCCTAGAGTCCCACCTACTTGGCAGGCTGAGGCAAGAGAATCATTTAAGCCCAGGAGTTGGCAGTTGCTGTGAGCTGTGATGTCATGCTACTCTACCCAGAGTGACAGCTTAAGGCTCTGTCTCAAAAAAAAAAAAGTATGAAACTTGGGGCCAGGCTCGGCGCCTATGGCTCAAGTGGCTAAGGCGCCAGCCACAGTACTCCTAAGGTAGTGGGTTTGAATCCAGCCCGGGCCCGCCATACAACAATGATGGCTACAACCAAAAAATAGCCAGGCATTGTGGCGGGCGCCTGTGGTCCCAGCTACTTGGGAGGTGGAGGCAGGAGACTCACTTGAGCCCAGGAGTTGGAGGTTGCTATGAACTGTGATGCCACAGCACTCTATCCAGGGGACAGCTTGAGGCTCCGTCTCAAAAAAAAAAGAAACTTGAGGCCAGATGTGGTGGCTAATACCTGTAATACCAGCACTTTGGGAGGCCAAAGCAGGAAGATCAGATGAACCCAAGAGTTTGAGACCAATCTGAGCAACATAGCAAGACCCTGTCTCTACCAAAAATAAAAAAATTAGCTGAGTTTGAAAAATAATAATAATAATAGCTATAGTCCCAACTACTCAGGAGGCTAAGGCAGGATCGCTTAAACCCAGAAGTTTGAGGTTGCAGTAAGCTATGATGTCAGTGCACTTTAGCCTGGGCAACAAAGTAAGATCCTATCTCAAAAAAAATAAAAAGAAGTATGAAGCTTGGAAAATATACCTTGAAATTTTTGTTACCAGATTGATGAAGTCCTAAGACAAGAAGATAAAGCTGAAGCCATGTCTGGCCATATTGATCAGTTTCTAATAGCCACATTTATGCAGCTAAGACTCATCTACAACACACACATGGCAGATGAGAAATTGGAGAAAGATGAGATCATCAAGTTGTATAGCTGTATCATTGGCAACATGATTTCGGTAAGGGTACCTCTACAGAACCTTGAACTTCCCATCAATCCCTCATTCCACCTGGGTTCTAAAGCCAGAGTCGGTATAGTACAGATGTTTCACTGAGTCTTATGTCACCTGGTAGAATTTTACATGCTTTGTATAGTTACCAGTTATACCGCCAGTGGATATTGGGCTATATGCCGGCTTACTTTTTCAGTTTTTGGCCAGGACTGATGTGAACCTGTCACCTCCAGTATATGGGGCCAGGGCCCTACTCCTTTGAGCCATAGGAGCTGCCCTTTTTTTTTTTTTCTGGGCTTACTTTATTTTTAGGATATAAAGTAAAATGTTGTGCTGGGCATGGTGACTTATGCCTATAATTCTAGCACTCTGGGTGGCTGAAGCTGGTGGATTACCTGAGCTCTCAGGTTCAAGACCAGCCTAAACAAGAATGAGCCCCCATCTCTAAAAATAGCCAGGCATTGTGGTGGGCGCCTATAGTCCCAGCTTCTGGGGAGACTGAGGCAAGAGAATTGCTTGAGCCCAAGAATTTGAGGTTGCTATGAGCTATCAGGCCATGGCACTCTACTGAGGGCAACAAAGTGACACTGTCTCAAAGAAAAAAGGACACTGTTTACAGACAACTTAGAATTCTGTTCTTCATTACTCATGGTAGGCCGTACTGGGCTTTTCACAGATTAGTGTGCTTACATTAAAAATACTAGTTACTTGGGAGGCTGAGGCAAGACAATCACTTAAGCCCAAGAGTTTGAGGTTGCTGTGAGCTATGATGCCACAGCACTGTACTGAAGGTGACATAGAGAGACTCTGTCTCAAAAATAAATAAATAAAAATAAAAATCCTAATTACTGGGCAGTGCCTGTGGCTCAAGGAGTAGAGTGCTGGCCCCATATGCTGGAGGTGGCAGGTTCAAACCCAGCCCCAGCCAAAAACTGCCCAAAAAAAAAAAAATTCTCATTACCCTGATGTGATCATTATATACATATTGAAATATCTCTCAGTATCCTATAAATATGTATAATTATTTAGCTCTAAAGCAGATTATAAGGATAATAAAGACATTCCTTCTCTGCATTTCAGTATGCTTTCTTAAATTGGGGAAAAAAAGAGTAGGATTATGGCACCAAAAGAATTGACTATTTACCAGAATATGTCATCCACATTTATCTTCTTTACTCTCTATGTTCAGTTTTCCACTTCCCTAACATTTGTGTCTGGATAGCTATTTCAGATAGAGAGCCTGGCCCGAGAGGCATCCACTGGAGTACTGAAAGACCTAATGCACGGCCTCATCACCTTAATGCTGGATTCTCGGATTGAAGATCTAGAGGAAGGACAGCAAGTAATTCGCTCTGTGAACCTCTTGGTGGTAAAGGTTCTGGAAAAGTCAGACCAGACCAACATCCTAAGGTACTCTCAGCCAGGATGGTGGGGCATCCCCTCTTTTGTCTCCATGTGAAAACTAGATCAGTGGTAACTTTAGGTTTCCCCAATAAGGTTCTTTATTATTCTTTCCTTCCTCATGGACCAAAGTTATTTCAGCCTGAGACAATAGCTAAAACTAGTAACTTTTTAGTAAACCAACCAACATGAATTTTCTAGAATAGGCTGTAAAGTTTGTCAGGTACATCTTTTGTATACATTTCAGGTTTTCTCAGCTACCAATGACAATGAAAAATAGAGAAATAAACTTTACCAATTACAAGTGGTAAAAAGCTTAAATGATATTTATTTTCTTACCTGAATGTCAGCCAGTCCAAAATAATTCCTGACCCATGAACGCTTAAGTTTATCAGGTTTATAGAGAATAATCACACTTGAACTTTCAATTTTAGTACTGATTTTAATTGGAATGCAGATTTGAAGCTGAATGCTGTTTTGTTTTGTTTTTTTCCAGCGCCCTACTTGTTTTGCTTCAGGACAGCCTGCTAGCAACAGCCAGTTCTCCCAAATTCTCAGAGCTTGTTATGAAGGTGAAGTTAAAATGATTTGATCTGTTTTCTTTCAAAGACGAGATTATTTTGTTAAAGTGTGGAGGAAAAGGAGTGGGAGCTAAGAAAGACACAGGCTTAACTCAGCGAATTCACATCTAAAAAATATAATTGGTCTTCAATTTTCCCTCCTCTAGTTTATACCCCAAATTTGGGCCTAAACAATTTTTAAAAGCCTATAGCCAGTGGTCACAGTGACAGCTTGAGGCCAGGCATTCAAGTGCAGTCTACCGAGGGCAATAAAGTGAGACTCTGTCTCCAAAAAAAAAAAAAAAAGGTTTAATTAAATAAATAACAGCCTACAGCACTTGATAAACCTGATATTCCCAGGTGGTTTGCCATCCAAATAACTAGTGACGCCCAATCCTATTTATCTCCTGAGACCAGATGAGATTGGGTATGTTCAGGGTGGTATGGGCCATAGACTCAGGTCCAGATGACTCTTAGCCTCAAATAATGAAAAGGAGGAGCTGCTTTGTAAATATGTCACCATTTTTTTCCCTAGACTTGGAAGTTGAGAAGTTTGATGAGACAGACTTCATTTGTTTTGGGGAAAAAGATGTATATAGCCCTGTAGTATCTTGGCCTTAGTAGACCATTGTGATACTGTTATTATACTGCAGTACTGTAAGACATTTTGCCCCCTCAGCTTAGATTTGGCTGAGCACTATGAACTAGTGACAACTGCAACAACAACAACAATAACAACAAAAAAATAGCTGGGGGTTGTGATAGGCATCTGTAGTCCCAGCTACTTGGGAGGCTGAGGCAAGAGAATCACTTGAGCCCAAGAATCTGAGATTGCTGTGAGCTATGACACCACAGTACTCTACCAAGGGTGACATAGTAAGGCTCTGTCTCAAAAAAAAATAATAATATTTTTTTTTCTTATTTTTTCATGTTTTAGCAGCTGAACTTGAAATGCATGCTGTACCACATTTATATCCCTGGCCATCTTTTAGATGTGAGCTCAGAGTTTAGGGAAGATAAATTGTGATAAATTATCATCATTCTTCAATCAATCCTAACTCTTATTTCTTTTTTTTAATAGTGTCTCTGGAGAATGGTTCGATTATTGCCTGATACTATTAATAGCATTAACCTGGATAGGATTCTGCTAGATATTCACATTTTTATGAAGGTCTTTCCCAAAGAAAAACTGAAACAATGCAAAAGTGAATTTCCCATAAGGACCTTAAAAACACTGCTGCATACCTTGTGCAAATTAAAAGGGCCCAAGGTGAGTAAGAACAGCAACTGGTGACTAAGGGAACTTGGAATAAGAAACATGGAAATGGCATTGTTACTCTTTGAATGTGCATGTGTCTCTCAGATCCTAGACCACCTAACGATGATTGACAACAAGAATGAGTCAGAGCTGGAGGCCCATCTCTGCCGGATGATGAAGCACAGCATGGACCAGACTGGGAGCAAGTCTGAGAAGGAAACAGAAAAAGGAGCATCTCGACTAGTGAGTGGCCTGACTTGGAAGATTAAGGGAATTGAGGTTGTGCTGGAAGTGCTTTTGTCTAAGATATGGGTTGTCTGGAGATCATTTTTCTGAAGACCCAACATTAAGGCTCAGGGATTGGTCTAATCAGTCTCCTTCTGTGGCTCAGTAACCATTTTTTACCTTGAAATTTTTTAATGGAAACTAATTAAAACCATGTCCTTTTTGATCCCCAAGAAACATCCCTAAAGCATTGGTCACCAGATAAATCCAAGGTGAGCTTGCTCTGTTTATTTGGGGAGGAATAGCCCAATTCCTCCATCAAGTTGAGGTGAAAAGCTGGCTAAGAACAGAGGCATTCAGTAACCCAGAACATTAATGTTTCTGCTGCACTTGATACAGCACTGGTGGTTCTATCATCTCCAGGAACATTCCAGTAAGGCCCAGGTTCTGAGATATGTTCTGTTCATATCATCAATTCCTTATCTCTGAACTTTTCAGGATGAAAAGTCATCAAAGGCTAAAGTGAATGATTTCTTAGCTGAGATTTTTAAGAAGATTGGCTCTAAAGAGAACACTAAAGAGGTGAGAGTGAAAGGGTTAAGCAGAACTGGGATCTGCTTTGTGGAAAAGGGACACTAACATCTATCCCTGCCTCTTTCTTTTTCTTGTTCATCAGGGCCTAGCAGAGTTATATGAATATAAGAAGAAATATTCAGATGCTGATATTGAACCATTTCTGAAAAATTCCTCACAATTCTTCCAGAGCTATGTTGAGAGGGGTCTTCGAGTGATTGAGATGGAGAGGGAAGGCAAAGGCCGTATTCCCACTTCAACAGGTATAGTTTCCTTTAGTAGCTCCAGGAATAAGCTCAAAGCAGCTTGCAGCTCAGGAACTTAAAGTTTTGGTTGGTTTAAATTTATATCCATGAAGCTCAGTACTTAATGGTTGTTGTTGATCTTCACATTGCTATGCTGAAGGGTCAATTCTCAGTTATCCATTATTAGTATTTGATGATGGTAAATGTTTACTGCCCTTAGGACAATTTCTTCACCTGGCTTCCAGTTCTCCATGCTATCTTGGTTTTCTTCTGGCCTCATTGACTCTTCCTTCCTGGCCTTTGATTAATTCTTTTTTCTCCCTGACTCCTTCCCTCCCTTTTCCTTCCCTCTCTCCCTGACTCCTTCCCTGCCTTCTTTCCCTTCTTCCCTTCCTCCCTACCTTCCTTTCCCTTCCTCCTTCCCCTCCCTCCTCTTCCTCTCCTTCCTCCCTCCCCTCCCTTCCCTACCTCTCCTCCCTCTCTTCCCTCTTTCCCTGCCTTCCTCCCTTCCTTCTGATAGGGTCTTAACTCTGCTGCCAGGCTAGAGTGCAGTGGCACCATTGTAGCTCACTGCAACCTTGAATGAATGCCTAGGCTTAAGTAATCCTCCTGCTTCAGTCCCATGCACCTGGGACTACAGTGCATGCCACCATGTCTGGCTAATTAATTTTTTTTTTTTTTTGAGACAGAGCCTCAATCTGTCCCTCTGGGTAGAGTGCTGTGGCATCACAGTGCACAGCAACCTCCAACTCCTGGGGTCAAGTGAGTCTCCTGCCTCAGCCTCCCAAGTAGCTGGGACCACAGGCACCCGCCACAATGCCCAGCTATTTTTTGGTTGTAGCCGTCATTGTTGTTTGGCAGGCTCCAGCTGGATTCGAACCCACCACCTTAGGTGTACTGTGGCTGGTGCCTTAGGCACTGAGCCTAAATTTCTATTTTTTATAGAGAAAAGGTCTTGCTGTGTTGTCCAAACTGGTCTCAAACCCCTAGCCTCAAGCAGTCCTCCCAACTTAGCCTGTAACATGTCAAAACTGCCTAATTTGGGTCGGCACCTGTAGCTCAAGGGACTAAGTGCCAGCCACATGCACCAGAGATGATGGGTTCAAGCCCCGCCCAGACCTACCAAACAACAATGACAACTACAACTAAAAAATAGGTAGGTGCTGTGGCAGGGACCTGTGATCCCAGCTGCTTGAGAGGCTGAGGCAGGAGAATCGCTTAAGCCCAAGAGTTTGAGGTTGCTGTGAGCTATGACAGCACAGCACTCTGTGGAGGGCAACATAATGAGACTCTGTCTCAAAAACAAACAAAAAAAAAAACCTCCTGGTCCTCCCCCAAACATTCTCCATTTATATTCTCAAAGCTTTTGAGTCTTCTCTTTCTCTATCAAGAAAGCCTTTTGGCTCTACCTGCTAACTACATGCAGAATCTACCCCCACTTCTCACCTTCACAGCTACCACCTTAGTCTAGACATTGTCTCCCATCTGGGTAATAGCATTGTCTCCCTACCTTATCTTGCCTATCTCTATTCATTTCTGCACAGAGGATCAAAATGACTCTTCAGCTATTTGCCAGAAACTCTGCTCTTGCTCCACTAAAGCAAAAAACTTACTATGTCTCTGAATTCCCTCATTATGTGGGCTGTTGATTTTTTTTTTTTTTTTTTGGTAGAAACAGAGTCTCACTTTATCACCCTCAGTAGAGTGCCATAGCATCACACAGCTCACAGCAACCTCCAACTCCTGGGCTTAGGCGATTTTCTTGCCTAGCCTCCTGAGTAGCTGGGACTACAGGCGCCCACCACAACGCCCAGCTATTTTTTGTTGCAGTTTGGCCAGGGCTGGGTTTGAACCTACCACCCTCCATATATGGGGCCAGCGCCCTACCCACTGAGCCGCCTACTGCCCCAACCTGTTGATACTTTTAAGGACCTCACCTCCTACTCTCTCCATTGTCACTCCACTCCAGCCCCACCAGCCCTCTTGCTGTTTCTGGAGCACACTAGGCATTGCACTGGCTATTTCTTAGAATGTTCTTCCCAAGATGGCCTCTTGACTAGCTCCCTTTACTGTTTCAGATCTTTATTGAGATGGCACCATCTGAATGAGATCTTTTTTTTTTTTTTGAGATAGAGTTTCACTTTGTCACCCCCCCTATAGAGTGCTGTGACATCACAGCTCACAGCAACCTCAAACTCTTGGGCTTAAGTGATTCTCTTTTTTGTTGTTGTTGCAGTTTTTGGCCAGGGCTGGGTTCGAACCCGCTTGGCACATGGGGCCAGCACCCTACTCCTTGAGGCATAGGTGCTGCCCTTAAGTGATTCTCTTGCCTCAGCCTCCCAAGTAGCTGGGACTACATGTGCCTGCCACAACGCCCAGCTATTTTTCTGTTGTTGTAGTTGTAATTCTTGTTTTTTAGCAGGCCCGTGCCAGGTTCAAACCCACCAGCCCCAGTGTACGTGGCCGGCACCCCAACCACTGAACTATGAACGCCAAGCCAGTGAGATATTATTCTAAACCTATGACCTACCCCCTCACCTTACCATAGCACTTACCACCTCTAACATATTAAGCTAACTGTTTGGCATCTGTCTGTCTCTGCTAGAATTTCCACAAGGGGAAAGGTTTTTATCTGTTTTGTTGCCTAGCACATAGTAGGCATTCAATAGGTCTAGTCATGTGCTTCATAACAGTGTTCCGGTCAAGATGACCACATATATGATGATGGTGGTCCCATATGATTGCTAATGGAGCTGAAAAATTCCTAGCACCTAATGCCATCATAGCCACCATAATGTTGTAGCACAGTTATTGTACTTTTTGTATAGTGTAGCCTAGGTATACAGTGTATATAAAGTCTAGTGTATAGTAATGTTGTGGGCCTTCACATTCTCTCACCACTCACTCACTAAGGTACCTAGAGCAACTTCCAGTCCTACAAGCTCCATTTATAGTAAGTGCCTATACAGGTGTACCGTTTTTTAGTTTATACAGTATTTTATTGTCCTTTAGAAAGACAAATACTCACCGTTAGGTCACAGTAACCTATAGTACTTAGTCCACTTAGTCCAGTAACATGTTGTACAGCTCTTAGGACCAGTAAGCAGGCCCATATAGCCTAGATGTGTAGTAAGCTTCACCATCTAGGTTTGTGGGACTGCACTCTACCGTGTTTGCTCATGACAAAATTGCCTTACAATGCATTTCAGAACTTGTCTCCAGCATTAAGCAATTCATGACTATATTTGTTCAATGATAGGAATAAATGGTATAACTAAGTTTAAGCTGAAATATTACTGTTCCCACAATGAAAATGACATTGAAAAACTACTACTGACAAGATCTAGAGACAAATGAAAGACTTTAGGAGGTTTCTATTTATAGGAAATAGGTGGCAGGACCTGTAAGCAAAGAAAAGAAAGACTCACCTGCAAAAATCCCCTCTCATCAGCCCTGTGTTTAGTTCTTTCTGAGTTCAGTGAAGCTCACCTATTCTTAAACATTTGAGAGCTTGCCTATAAAAGTGCCTTGCTCTGTGGGCGGCACCTATGGCTCAGTGAGTAGGGCGCCAGCCCCATATACCAAGGGTGGCAGGTTCAAGCACGGCCCCAGCCAAACTGCAACAACAACAACAACAAAATAGCTAGGTGTTGTGGCGGGCACCTGTAGTCCCAGCTACTTGGGAGGCTGAGGCAAGAGAATCGCCTAAGTCCAGGAGTTGGAGGTTGCTGTGAGCAACAATCAGCACAACAACCAGTGCTATAATGCCACAGCCCTCTACTGAGGGTGACAAAGTGAGACTCTGTCTCTAAAAAAGAAAAAAAAGTGCCTCACTCTGTGGTTTTAGGTAACAATCATATTCCCTCACAGCATGTCTTGTTAGGCCAAAGCTTCAGTTCAGTTGTATTCTCTCAAGCAGTTGGATTTTTTTAAAGCACCTTAAATTACCCTTCTCTAAGACCTTAAGTTTGTTTTTTGTTTTTTTTTTATTTGAGAGAGAGACTCTGTCACACTGGGTATGTTGGTGTGGCATCACCTTAGCTCAACATCCTCAAATTCTTGGGCTCAAGGTATCCTCCTGCCTCAGTCTTCCAAGTAGCTGGGACTATAAGCACCTGCCACAATGCCTGGCTAATTTTTCTATTTTTAGTAGAGACAGGGTCTTGCTCTTTCTCAGGCTGGTCTTGAACTCCTGAGCTCAAGACACCCACCTGCCTCAGCCTCCCAGAATGATAGGATTATAGATAGATGTGAACCCCATACCTGGCCAAAAATCTTTTTCTTGATGCATGGTGAGAAAAATGTCAAACATTATTCCATGCATGGACATACCTTGGTTTATTTGATCAGGACAGGCATCCTTATTTCCAAAGTCCTTTCTGGTAATATACAGCATCCTTTTTCCCCTAGAGTAACCAATTTTGCTTTTCTATTTACCATAAGGCAGTTTCCCTCCCAGCATCTTATTTCTTGGACCTAATGCATTTTCAATGATATCAAATTAGGATTTTTTTGTTTGTTTGTTTGTTTGTTTTTAGAGACAGAGTCTCAAGCTGTCACCCTGGGCAGAGTACCATGGCATCATAGCTCATAGCAACCTCAAACTCTTGGACTCAAGCAATCTTCTTGCCTCAGATTTTCTATTTTTAATAGAGATGGGGTCTCGCTTTCGCTCAGGCTGATCTTGAACTCGTGATCTCAAGCAATCCATCCACCTTGGCCTCCCAGAGTGCTAGGATTATAGGCATGAGCCACCGCGCCTGTTTTAAATGTCTGGATTTTATGATTGTTCCTTGTCAAAAATCTAGGAACTGTGGTGGATTTGTTGTTAGTTTTTCA
Source organism: Galagoides demidoff (assembly GCA_963574575.1). Taxonomy (NCBI): domain Eukaryota; kingdom Metazoa; phylum Chordata; class Mammalia; order Primates; family Galagidae; genus Galagoides; species Galagoides demidoff. The sequence continues at coordinate 61,348 of CAUYQV010112502.1, forward strand.
TTTAGAAAAAACTATAAAGAGTTTTTTCCTCTCTTTCTAGAATATTGACCTTAGTGGGGATACAGGTAGGTTCCTGAACCTCTTTTATTTTTTTTAATTCTTTTTTTGTTTGAGACAGAGTTTAGTATATCACCCTTGGTAGAGTGCTGTAGCATCACAGCTCACAGCAACCTCAAACTCTTGGGCTTGAGCTGTTCTCTTGCCTCAGCCTCCCAAATAGCTGGAACAGGCATGCGACACAACACCCAGCTACTTTTTTTAATTGTAATTGTCGTTATTGCTTGGCAGACTGGGGCCAGGTTCAAACCCACCAGCCCCCATGTATGTGGCCAGCACCTAGCTACTGAACTACAGGTGCCAAGCCTCCTGTTCCTCTTTAAATGTTTGTGGAACAACAGCTCAATTTCTCCCACTCTTCTCCATGAGTACATTATAGTCTTGAGCTCCTTGGTTCCCTCACAAGTTGAATGAGAGCTTGCCCCTGAACTAAATCTAATCTAGTTCTTATGAACATTTAAGGTCCTTGGATTTTTCACTTGGGCAATTACAGTATCCTAGGAGTAGTTTTAGGTTTTTTATATTGCTCACAGCAGCCCTGGGATTACTGGAACACAATGCCCCATGTAACCCAGGATATACTGTAGATGGATGGCCCATTCTGCCTTGCTGTACCAAGTTTTGAAATTCTCATGAAACTTATCTTAAGTATTTCAGAGCTTCCTTTATTACTCACTCCAGGTGGATTCTTGTGGGTTTTTTTGTTTTCAAGGTCAATGGCAATATTCAAGCCTAGGAAATTTTTTTTTTTTTTTTGAGACAGTCTCAAGCTATTGCCCTGGGTAGAGTGCTGTGGTGTCACAGCTTACAGCAACCTCAAACTCTTGGGCTTAAGCTATTCTCTTGCCTCAGCCTCCCAAGTAGCTAGGACTACAGGCACCTGCCACAACCCCCGGCTATTTTTGTTATTGTTATTGTAGTTGTCATTGTTGTTTTAGCTGGCCCAGGAGGAGTTTGAACCTGCCAGCCTCAGTGTATGTGGCCGGTATCCCAGCTACTGTATTATGGGTGTTGCCAAGCCTGGGAAATTCTTAATTGTGCTGTTTGGTGGCAGATTAACTAAGGCAGTTTATGTGTCTGTGGAGTATGTGTATATCTGAATGTTGTTTCTACATTTTCCTCTCCAGGCATCTCTCCTCAGATGGAAGTCACTTGTGTACCCACTCCCACAAGCACAGTGTCCTCCATAAGTAACACAAATGGAGAAGAGGTGGGACCTTCTGTCTACCTAGAAAGGTTAAAGATCCTCCGGCAGCGATGTGGTCTAGATAATGCAAAGGTATTGCTCCTTTCCTTCTGCACGGGGCAGAGAGGGCAGTGACAAGCAGATTGGGGCAGGCGGGCCCTCAGAGAAGTGGCTAAGTCTTGGTGCATGTTCTGGAGCTGCATCTTGACCTGCTTGACCTCATCTGAGACCGTGTCTCCTCTTCTCTCAATAGCAGGATGACCGAACTCCACTGACCTCATTGCTCTCCAAGCCAGCAGTTCCTACTGTCGCCTCCTCCACAGACATGCTGCACAGCAAACTCTCTCAGCTCCGAGAGTCACGGGAGCAGCACCAGCATTCAGACCTGGATTCTAACCAGACTCACTCTTCAGGAACCATGACCACATCTTCCTCCTCCACAGCTAACATTGATGACTTGAAAAAAAGACTGGAGAGAATAAAGAGCAGTCGCAAATGAAGCTGCCCTGTTCCCCTGGCACCCTGCAGCTTTAGTTTACTAAACTAGAAGTCCTCATAGTTTAAAGTGGCCTCGGCAGGCCTAGTGTACACAAACTGGTTGTATGTATCATGCCGTGGAGCTGGGGGAGGAGTCGTGTGGCACAAGCATTTGCACATACTCTGCTTCTCTCCCTCAGCGTCCCGCCATTCTAGAAGACTGTCTGTGGGTTAGTTTAGTGTACAGACTTGTAAACAGCTGCCTTCCTCTCAGCTCAGACTAGTTTCCAGATCCTTTTTGTTTATTTTATTTTCTCATTTGTAAAATTGTCCTAATCTTTCTTAGCTTTTAACTGTTAGAAACTCTTTACTAGTTTTTCTTTCATTTTGTGAGCTCTTCTCCCTGTCACCCCTGAAGGGTCACTGTATTCTGTATGAATGCATGGCATGATACAACTAATTTAAGAGTCTTTTATAAATAAAGTTTGCATTAACTATACCTGTCTCCCAAGATACTCCATATTTGGGAGTGTTGAACAGTTCTTTCTCTCACCTGTTTTGGTAGCAGTTGGGTATTGAGCCAGTTAAAGGTTATTTATGGAGCTCTTATGGAGCTTCACTTTTGCTTGACTGATGGCCATTGAGCTCTGTTATTCTTTTGGAATAGAAGGAACTTGCCTTTCCTGTGTTCCACACATAGCTCCTATAGGAGCAAAATCTCATCCTTCCCTGTTTTGAGATTTTTTTTTTTTTTTGCTGAGGCCGGGTTTAAACCCACCACCTCGGGTATCAGGGGCTGGTGTCCTACTCCTTGAGCCACAGGCGCCACCCATATTTATCTTTTTTTTGAGACAGTGTCACTATGTCACCCCTGGTAGAGTGCTATGGCATCACAGCTCACAGCAACCTCGAACTCTTGGGCTTAAGTGATTCTCTTGCTTCAGCCTCCCAAGTAGCTGGGGCTACAGATGCCTGCCATAATGCCCAGCTGTTTTGTTGTTGTTGTCATTGTTGTTTAGCAGGCCCAGGCTGGGTTTGAACTCACCAGCCCCAATGCATGTGGTTGGCACCTGAGCTACAGGCGCCAAGCCCTGTTTTGAGATTTTGGTCATGACTTCCATCCCATCATCACTGATGATTCCAAGGAGCTCTTAGGCATTCTACCACTGTGCTGCCCAAATGCGTTCAAGGTTCACCTTGGGATTATCTAAGCCACAGTGGTTGTCATGCTGTAACTGAACTTGGATTCATTTGACCAATGGAGTTTGGGAAAGCTTAGTAGTTTCCTGCCTGGATATCTTGAGTTTCTTTTGGTCCAGACTAATGGTTGCTTTGCATACAGTCTGAGGAAGGATCAAAAAGTCAACTGAGTATTCACCTATGCAATAAACTCCACATTTAGAAAAATTCTTCAGGATGAAGAGGTTCTTTTTGTTTTTATGACAAAGATGTTATAGATTGAGGGGGAGACTTTTTGGGGCAGTCATATAATTCAAAGGAACATTTCTCTCATAGCTCACCTTTTTTTTTTTTTTTTATACTGGAAAAGTGTCTTTATTAGCTGGGCAGCCTACGTGAAGAGAATGAAACAGGAGGAGCGGGTGGCCCCAAGGCCAGGGCAACCGTGCTTCACAGGGTTGTAGGTGATGGAGAACCCCTCTAGGTAGTGACCAATCATCTCAGGCTTGATCTCCACCTGGTTGAAGGGCTTGCCATTGTAGACACCCAACATGCTGCCCACCATTTCAGGTAGGATGATCATGTCCCGCAGGTGTATCTTCACAATCTCTGGCTTCTCAATGGGTGGAACCTCCTTCTTGGCCTTACCCAAGTGCTTCAGTGCAGTGAGTGCTGGCAGGCACTGTAAAGCTGCATCAGCTGCTCATAGGACATATCCAGCAACTGATCAAGGCCCACACCACGGTAGGTGAACTCGCAGAAGGTCCACTGCTTCTTTTGCTCCACTTCTGCCATCTTATTGCCTTCTCTCACAGCCTACCTTTTATTCAAGAATGAAAGATTGAAGCCAGGCATGGTGGCTCATACCTGTAATACTAGCACTCTGGGAGACCAAGGGAGGCAAATTACTTGAGCTCTGCTCAAGACAAACCTGAATAAGATAGAGACCCTATATCTACTAAAAATAGAAAAACTACCAAGGCATTGTGGGAGTCCCAGCTACTCAGGAGGCTGAAGCAAGAGGATCACTTGAGCCCAAGAGTTTGAGGTTGCTGTGAGCTATAATGCCATTGCACTTTACCCAAAACAACAGATTGAGACTCTGTCTCAAAAAAAAAAAAGAAATGAAAGACTGAAAATAAATGCTCTGGCTTGGCGCCTATAGCTCAAGTGGCTAAGGCGCCAGCCACATACACCAGAGGTGACGGGTTTGAATCCAGCCCAGGCCTGCCAAACAACAATGACAACTACAACCAAGAAATAGCCGGACGTTGTGGCAGCCACCTGTAGTCCCAGCTACTTGGGAGGCTGAGGCAAAAGAATTGCTTAAGCCGAGGAGTTAGAGGTTGCTGTGAGCTGTGACACAACAGCACTCTACCCAAGGCAACAGCTTGAGGCTCTGTTTCAAAAAAAGAAAAAGAAAGAAAGAAAATGAATCCTTTATTAGTTTTCTACAAATGAATACTCTGTTGGTTTTCCAGGCATTGTTTTCAGGTGGCCCCTGCACCTCCTGAAATTTAAACTTGCCTCTCACGACAGGAACATGGGAGAGGGTATGTGTTTACTGAAGGGAAGATGGACGAGTTCATTACTACACTACAAGGACATATTTAGAAAGTGTGGCTGTGCTCAGGGTTAGAAATAGCACAGCTAATTTGAAAAACTCACGTGCCCAGAGTTTATAGCACTGACAGCTATGATGCAGCAAAACAGTCTTGTAAGATTGTGCGCCCTTGTTTAATAAGCAGGTTCTGGATGTTAACTAATTCTTAATCCCTTTCCCCTTGTTCTGGTTAAAGCTCTGGCTGCCAAGATCCTGCAGGCTCAACAGAATTTCCAGTTTTTACCTTCTGTTCCAATCAACCAGAACTAAAGAATGAGACAATGGAAAGCTGTTCTAGCTTTCTATTCCCTGAAAAATGAGGAAGAAAGGGGGTGGGGTGGGGAGGCAATGGTTCATGCTTGTAATCCTACACTCTGGGAGTCTGAGGCAGGTGGATTGCTTGAGCTCACAAGTTCAAGACCAGCCTGAGCAAGTGCGAGGCCATCTCTAAAAGATAGCTGGGCATTATGACAAGCACTTGTAGTCCCAGCTACTCAAGAGGCTGAGGCAAAAGGATCACTTGACTGTTGAGTACACGAGTTTGAGATTGCTGTTAGCTATGACATTACAGTACTCTAGTGAGACAATCTTAAAAAGGGGGGGGAGGGGAGGGGCTAAATATAAAGATCCTAGGCCAGAAGCAGTCACCATATGGCATCTGCTCCATTCTTGATATCCTAAGGTCAAAGCAGGCATTCTTCACTCTTCCCCTGAGCTCAGGAGGGAGACATCTCAACATGGTCCTCCAGACAGCTATGCTCTATCCCCTACCAGTGACTTGTGCCAACAGTAACCTTGAAGAACATGCTCTGAAGTTCTGTGACACATCATGTTTAAGTTTGTTCAAATTATGAATCCATTTATATACAGAGGTATCATTTCTTGGAAAAAATTGCTCCAGTCTGATAACTGCTTCTTGAGGGAAAATTCCAGGAAGCAACAATGTATGGTCTATTTGCAGGCACCAGAGGAGGGAGATCAGTGGCAGAGCAACTTTGAGCAGCCAGGCCAGATGCCCAGTCCAGTTACCAGGCATAGTGAGAATCCAAGTGGGAGCGCTGTATGGAAAGCTTCCCGGGGTTCTAGGCACTGTGTTAAGCACACTAAGTTCTCTCCCTCAATCCTCATAACCTTACGAGGTAAGTAATGTTATCATGCACATCTTTTATAACATACAATGGGCCCTTCATATCCCTGAGTTCTGTATCTAAGATTCAACCAACTATAGGTTGAAAATATTTGGGGTGGGGAGGCTCAGCGCCCGTAGAACAGTGGTTACGACACCCACCACATATACCAAGGCTGGCGGGTTCAAACCCAGTGTGCTAAACAACAAAGAAAACTGCCACAAAAAATAGCCAGGCATTGTGGCGGGCACCTATAGTCCCAACTACTTGGGAGGCTGAGGCAAGAGAATCTCTTAAGCCCAGGAGTTTGAGGTTGCTGTGAGCTGTGACACGATGGCTCTCTATGGAGGGTGACATAGTGAGACTCTGTCTCAAAAAAAAAAAAAAAATAGGGTGGTGCCTGTGGCTCAGTGGGTAGGGCGCCAGCCCCCATATACCAAGGGTGATGGATTCAAACCCGGCTCCGGCCAAACTGCAACAAAAAAATAGCCGGGCGTTGTGGCAGGCGCCTGTGGTCCCAGCTACTCGGGAGGCTGAGGCAAGAGAATGGCCTAAGCCCAGGAGTTAGAGGTTGATGTGAGCTGTGACAAAGGTGATAAAGTGAGACTCTGTCTCTATAAAAAAAATAATAATAATACAAAACAATACAAATATACAAAAATAAGACAATAATTATTTACATAGCAATTACATTGTATTAAGTATTATAAGAAATCTACAGATGACTTAAAGTATGCAGGAGGATGTATGTAGGTTATTTACAAATACTATGCCATTTCATATAAGGGTTTTGAGCATATATGGAGTTTGGAATCCGTGGGGCTTCCTAGAAACAAGCCCCGTGGATACCAAAGAATGTAAAGGCAACAGACTCAAGGAGGCTAAGTGACTTGGCCATTGCTTTTTTTTTTTTTTAAGGCAGGAGCCAGAATATGAACCGAAGTAGTCAGATGTTTGAGCCTATGGTCCCAACCACTGTACCCCACAATACTCTCAAATTAAGGCATTTAAAATACTGAGCTTTGGCTGACATTCTTCCTTTCTTTCTTTGGGATGCCACACCATTCTCTCGCTCCTTTTCTCTCCCTCCTCTGCCCAATCTTCCCCTCTCTCACTCCCTGCTCTATTCTCTTTCTCATCTCTTCCCCTCACTTTCTTCCCTTTCTCTAATATAAAATAAACTTATAAGAAAAATATTGAGCCTTAGGGTCAGGTGTGGTGGTTCACACCTGTAATCCCAGCACTCTGGGAGGCCGAGGCAGGAGAATTGCCCTGAGCTCACAGGTTCAGAACCAGCCTGAGCAAGAGCCAGACCCCGTGCCTAAAAACAGCTGGACATTGTGGTGGGTGCCTGCAGTCCCAGCTACTCAGGAGGTTGAAGCAAGAGAATCACTTGAGCCCAAAAGTTTGAAGTTGCTGTGAGCTGTGATGCCATGGCACTCTACCAAGGGCAACAAAGTGAGACGCTGTCTCAAAGAAAGAAAAAATACTGAGCCTTTTGGGGACATAGGCCTGACATTTTAATGACATGAAGAAGGATTCAGGGATTTGTCAAGAAACTCGCTATTGTTATTCTGTCTCTTCTGTGATCCTAGAACAAACTCTGTACAGTTCTTGCATAGCAAGCAAAAGCACAGGCATCTCTCTACTATGTTTCAAGTTCTACTTTGACCTTGAATAAAGTACTTCATGTATGTTCACATACCTACCTCTTGTGAGGATTAAATGAGATATTCCATTAAACCCCTGAGTATGGAACATTTAAATGCTCATAAATTCGACCTGCCATCTCCCTACTCACCTGACCTTGTTCCTTTTATTTCTTTTCCCCTCCCCACCATCTAGCCCTGTTTTGAAGGTGGTGGATTCTTTGTTGTTGTTGTGTTGTTTGCAGTTTTTAGCCGGGGCCAGGTTTGAACCCACCACCTCCAGTATATGGGGCTGACGCCCTACTCCTTTGAGCCACAGGCACCGCCCCAAGGTGGTGGATGCTTAAAACCTATCTTGTTTATCCAGCAGTATTACTGGCTCATCCTGAGCCCAGTCCACAGAGCTGCCCGTCAATAGCACTGGGAGCATTGAGGATCATTGAGAAAAGAGTCACTTTTATTGGGAACTATAGTTCTAGAAACAAACCACAAAAATAATTCTTCTACTAGATTACTGTGATTTTTGCAGTGAGGAGACCAGGATGTGAGTGGCCTTCTAGCCTCCAAACCGATCAATGACCTTCTGTATCCACTTCTTTAGGCGGAACACATGTGTATAGAAGCCGTATTTCCCATCCCGGTCACAGCCTTCACCCCATGACACAATGCCTATTTGATACCATCTGTCGTTATAGGGGCTCTGAGGAAGAAAGAGTGTTACATAACTGTTTCAATAAAGTGCAACATAACTGTTTCTGAATACTATAGTATGTCCTTACCCACCTCTCCCCACCCCTGGAAGATCTACCCACCAGGGTCTGGCCTTTCTAAAAGCTTACCTTCATGACAAAGGGTCCCCCACTGTCACCTTCACAAGCATCCCCTCGTTTCCCTTCATCTGGCTTGTAACCTGGAGAGAGAACAGCAGTGCTCAGGAGCAAAGTTCAGAATCCAGCCAGTCCCCTGCAAGGGACAGCTGGAGAGTGTCTACTTGACCCCTTCTGGTCATCCTTGGCCTCTTCATTTCCTTACCCCACACATCCAATTCTTTTTTTTTTTTTTTTTGAGACAGAGTCTTACTGTGTCGCACTGGGGAGAGTACCATGGTATCACAGCTCAAAGCAACTTCAAACTCTTGGGCTTAAGTGATCCTCTTGCCTCAGCCTCCCAAATAGCTGGGGCTAAAGGTGCCTGCCACAATGCCCAGCTACTTTTTGGTTGCAGTTGTCATTGTTGTTTGGTGGCCCCGGCTAGATTCGAACCCACCAGCTCCTGCTGAGCCACGGGCACTGAGCCACACAATCTATTCTCCGCCCAACAGGCAGGATAATGCTTTTATTTATTTATTTTTCATTTTCTATTTTTTTTTTTTTTGAGACAGATCCTCAAGCTGTCGTCCTGGGTAGAGTGCTATGGCATCACAGTTCACAGCAACCTTCGATTCCTGGGCTCAAGAAATTCTCCTGCCTCTGCCTCCCAAGTAGCTGGGACTATAGGCGCCACCACAACACCTGGCTATTTTTTGGTTGCAGCTATCATTGTTGTTTGGGGGGCCTACACTGGATTCGAACCTGTGTATGTAGCTGGCACTTTAGCCCTTGAGCCATAGGTGCCAAGCCAGGATGATGCTTTTAAAAAGTAAGTCAGGGAGGAGAGGGAGGGGGAGGATGGGAGGGGGGAGGGTGATTGCCGGGACCACACCTATGGTC